>JAIKVB010000537.1:0-23848 GCA_024679045.1 Phytophthora brassicae | reverse complement strand
CGATGTCTGCGTGGTCATCACGCTGTCTGCGTGTTCCTTGCGGTCGTCTCTGTGTCGACGTGGCAGCCTTCTATGTTGCGAGTGGGATTTCCGTCGCTGTCACGAGCTGGCAGCGTCTGGAGTCATGTCTGTGGCCGTCACGATGTTTGGCTTAACAACCAGGCGCCGTCTCTACTTGGTCTCCCGGACTCTTTCTTCATTCGCACCAACTGTAGCAGTAACAACTTACCAGCATAGTTAGTTTTATATATTCAGTCCACATCCATTAGCAGCATGCACAACAAACTGTTGTCGGCAGCATGATGACTCTCACGCATACCATCAGACTCCCTATCACTGGCGTCTGCCAGTGAGACTCTCAATGTCACTTCACCATTTGCGCCAGCCGCGGTGTCTGCTTTGCCTCCTTGCGGTATCCCTTCTTCCGTGACAACTGTAGCAGTAATAACGTACAAACATAGTTAGTTTTCTTATCCAATACCCGACAGCAACGTGCATAACTAACTGCTGTGGGCACGACGGCCACAGCGCCCACCACCAGCCTCTCTATCACTGACGTCCGCTGGTGAGACCCCGGGGGTCACTACGTCGTTTGCACCGGGCGCTGTGTCGGCTCCATCTCCTTGAGCCCCGCCCTTTGACGCGACAACTGTAGCAGGTATTACTTAAAATGATACTAAGTTTTCCATACTCAATCGAAGCCAAGTCATTCAAAAGAAACAACTTACCGTGAGAAACATAATGGTGTAGGACAGCTTCTTCGCCGAGGAGAAAATCGATGCCCTCTCTTCCTTTAGCGCTGCGACCAGGAAAAACGTATCGATATCTGCTGTCAAGACCGCTTGGTGGCGGCCTCGACTGCCATCCAGCCGCTTTGAACTCCTTCCAAACGCCTTTAAAGTCTAGTGTTGCTGCCAAATGTGTACTGCTACCATCCTGAACCCTACCGCTGCTTTGGCGAGTCCGTCGTTGCTTCCGTACGCGAGGTTGCGCTTCCTCGACCGGGCGTTTGGGTGGCATGCGAGCAAGGGGGGGAAATCTGGAAATGGATGGAATGGCGTCCGTCTGGTTGTAGTATTAATTACGACAAGATTTTAATGACACGTTGTAGGCACACAAAAAAATATTTTCAAACTCATTGTGCGAGGTATGCATTTATACAGCTTGATACTAAAGTTGATGTCTCATGTCTCATGCTCCTCGAGTCATACTCAAATCAAAAGGAATTCTTGGCATGATACAACAGCAATACTTAAATCAAGAGGAATGCTTGGCATGAGACTACTAAAAGGAATTCTTGGCATGATACAACAGCAATACTTAAATCAAGAGGAATGCTTGGCATGAGACTACAGTTATACTCAAATCAATAGGAATGAACCAATTGCGAAATCGGCACAGCAGCTATAAAACCATTATGCTAGCGGAAACATAGCCTGCGTCTAACTGCCTAAGTCATCGAACTTGGCAAGTCGCCACACATCGCCAGTATGAATTGCGCGCTCAATTCCATGCAATGATATTCCAGCTTGTTACACAAAGCACTTGATGACGCGAGCTCGACTATGCACGGCACCGTATGGGATGGGAATTTCACGATAGCGCCTGCTAGTACATGATTGGCCAATTTTTATCGGCACCAGAGAATTGCCCAATCAGCGGCACATCCGAGTTGTACTGTGACCTCGGAAAAGGATGCATTTTGCCTCCTTTTACGGAGACTCTACCGTAAAATGGAAATATGGATGTCGTGATGTACACCTTCGTATCTAACCGAGGTGCCCATCATCACCCTTAAAAGAGGCATCTTGCCTCCTTTTTCAAGGCAGTTTCTTAGATTTGTATACTATACTTTAGGGAGGTGGCTCGCGAAAGGGTTAAAGGAATGTCAAACAAACGAGCGCGAAAGCAACGAAGGAAGAAAAAAAAATTTTTTTATTAGTACTTAGTTAACAAAAGCGAAAGAGAATATAGCAAATCGGTGAACGCGCCAAGTAGCTTGTAATTTTTATATTTATGTAGCAACAAGGCCAGAAAGTTGTTTTAGCTTTACTTTGGGTTTTAAATTTGCTTGGCATGACTTGTCGAACTACTTCCAACTACAGGAAAAACAGTTTCTACATATCTGGAACTAGCACACCTCTCGTATCTACGTCCCATTGACGAGTCTCAAACGAGTAATTGTTGCCTTCAAACACGCTGTCCACAGCTTTAGCCACATCCCAAATGATGCGACAACGACCACGAACGACATGGTCTAATTCCACAATCACATCGAAGATCGGGTTACCAGCACGCTGAGTCAGTAATTTGCTCTTGTTAGCAGATTGCGCCGCTGCACTGTCGCCCAGTGTCACTTGCTGCGAACCACCTACCAACCCCTTCAAGTCTGGGTTTTTCATTAACGCACGAAAGTCACCGTGAGCACTCGCAATCAAACGAGGACCACGCTGACGCACCGTCGACGCAGCCAACACCTCAGCCTTTCGCCCGATTTCATCCACAATCAACGTCTCTACTGTGTGGTTCTGTACACACTCCACCATCACTCCAGCCTGAGCCTCCAACGACCGTACCATCATACGACGAGCCCACCCGACACACGCGTGTGGCACCAATCCATCACCTCCGATCTCGTTTGACGTATCGATAATACATACATTCTCCATCGTCTCCGACACACAGCGGGCCACATCTCTGATAAGTGTCGTCTTGCCACTTCCTGGGTGGCCCAACACCAACACTGACTTGTCTGCATGTCGTTCGCTTAGAAGTAAATCCGTGAGTACACACGCAGCATTAAGTAAAGCTCTTCCAACTCGCATAGTAAGACCATACACCTCCCCAGTCTTACTTCTCATAACGGAGATGCGATGTAGTTGTCGGTCGATTCCTGCTCGATTGTCGTCTCCTATACGCATTTCTCCTCCAAGATTCTTGATAATTTCATCAATTGTGTCTTTAGAAGTAACTTCACTATCATGACTGAGCACGATTCGATCCTTCTTGCCAATATAAGCGTGGGGAACTCTGCCAGTATCAATACATATATCCACAAGTCGATTCTGATAATTCTCAATGGAGAGAATGGCGTCTTGGTAGTCCACAGGGAGAAGATTAAACAAGGATTTCAATTCACACTGTAATTCAAGCGTTGAGATCTCAACCAATGAGCCATTTTCTGATGAAGATCCACCAAAAGTGAGGCACTCGAGACTTCGTGGTTGATTGTCAGCCTTTGGGTCGAACCAAATCGCACGACGACCCTGGTTTAAAACTGAGTTTTCCCATCGAATCTTCGTCATCTGAGCGACAACATTACGCAGACTCTTGACTATGGATTCTGCATAGCACTGAGCATACAATTTTGCCGTTTGAGCCATTGCACCTTGCAGACGTTTTGGATTCTGCATAGCACTGAGCATACAATTTTGCCGTTTGAGCCATTGCACCTTGCAGACGTTTAGCTAGTGGCACATTTGTCCACCCTGCAGAGCTTTGTGAAGTAGTTTTCGACTTAAACGAGTGGATACTTTGCGAAATACTACTATCTGTTGCCGACTCTGGGGAATAATACATCGCAATCTGAAGGATATCTGCATTTAATTCGGTATTGTCTACTGCACTTTCGTACAGCAGCTGCAGGTCGACACAATTCACCAGTTCAATATCTTGCAATCCGTAATTATGGAGCCAAAACGCAGCTTCGTGGATGTTGTACATCACTTTAATGATTGCAGAATCTCTCAATAATGTGCTTAGACCGGCAACAATTCGAGTCGTACTAAGAGTCGCTAATTGCAGCACAATTGCAGGTTCTTCAAGTGAAGAAGTAGAGATTCCAATGGCGACCAATCTGTTCATTTGAGTTTGCGTCGCACTAGGAACACTTTGTGATCCAAACTGAAAGTAAATACCGACGAGTGTTGTCTCTGGAGATGTAAAGTTGTTACTGGTCGTATTCAGGATACTCTGTAACTCAATTTCGTTTGAGATTAGCTTTGTAACAACAGGTTTGAACGTTTTAGCTGGGTTTGGGGTCTTCACGGTGGCAATTTTTGGTACAAAAGCGTCTCGCTTGGTCGTAGACTTGTGCCATCCTTTCGGTCGTTGCGCCGTCGAAGCCATACTTGCTACAAGGCCTCGAATTGAGAAGTGTCAGGGTAAGTGTACAATATCGAATCACCGTTTGACAGTTAGCTGATGAAGGATGGCCGCGTCCCAGGCAAATGTCAAGCACCATCCATCCATCATTTCCACTCTCGTAGTCGAAAGAGAAGAATGAATCGTTCTCTGTCTCTGGAATTCGATGACAAGCAAGAATTCGCTGAGTGGGTGTCCCAAAAAGCTCGTTCTACTTGTGTTCACTTGGTGCTTTGCCATGGAGACGGGAAAATCTATCGTGAAGAGCTTTTAAAGTGTGCAGGACGATGGCCGACATGTCAACTGAACAAACTAGACGAAACTCACACAGTCAAATTAAACGACGTTCATGAACACAGTAAAGAGAACCTAACCGAACGAATTTCCACGCTGCGTACACAACTCGCGTCAATTACCGACGCATTATTCTCTGTGAATGCTCAAGCCAAACCAGGGCGACGCTTTTCAGCAGTTCAGAGTTTAAGAGCGTTTGTAAACGAACTGGAAGAAGACGAAGAGTTATGGTCAACGATTGAATCACCAACCAAGTTCGCCTTGTCGTTTCCATTGCGCAAAAAGCGGGAGATGCAGCAGTTGTTGCACTTACTTGGTCACGATGTTAAAACGATCTGGAATGATGCAGTGGACCGCGTTTTCGTACTGATGCAGACTGTTCACAGAGATACAAAACGTGATAATTGTGGACTGACTGCAGCTCAAAATTCGCATGAAAAAGCTCGAGATCGTGCGATTGGTAAGGCGTTTCGAGCGCTTCTTGAGCATTGGAGCACACGAAAGGCGTCTCGTCAAATATCTATCACCCCTTCTCAAAACTGTGGACGAATTAACTGCCAAGTTGAAGAGACTTCTACAACTTTTGTTGACGATTCGTTGCGCTTCTCGAGAGGAAGATCATTTTCTAGTGGATCGATGGGATTTGGACGAATTAACTGCCAAGTTGAAGAGACTTCTACGACTTTTGTTGACGATTCGTTGCGCTTCTCGAGAGGAAGATCATTTTCTAGTGGATCGATGGGATCGGCGTTTATGGCTACTGAAAAGTATTTGAATGTATCTGATTATTGGACGGAGTCTCCACCCAGTTCACCCGTTGAACATCGTCGAGTCTGGACACTTTTCGACTTCGTGGACTCCGAGGCGCTAAACTGACCAGCATTGCTGCACTACTCGTCTTTTATCGTGTTATTCTTCACTCCAAGGTCAGAACAAACTCGAAGGTTGATAGTTTACGTACACTACGGTAGTTAATGGACCTTAGTTTTAATTTCTCCACTGATTGATTGCCTTAGAGTGAGGGGTTAACCTTCTAATTATAAGGTTAAATAAAGTCCGATATTTGTGTATGACACACTAATAGTCCACCTTAAGCGGACCCACAGATGGAGCTTAAGTTATCCTGTGTCAATCATGCGGCGCTCGTGAGCAGCTACTACGCAGGCCAACTGAGTCTTCGGGAGGATTCATTGCAGATTCCATCGACTTCTTTCATCCGTTCATCAAGTATGAACACTTTACAACCTATAGAGTCAATGTCAGCGGCTGCAGCACGTCGCCAGCGCAAGCGAGAAACCGCAGCTCGACGACGGACGGAGCGACTTCAAGAGCTCACAGAGAAAGGCAAGTTTGTGCCTATGACTAATCAAGTGAAGAGTGCGTTGCAGGCTGCCTACGAGCGCTTTGGTGGTGCTCGCTTTGTGTTGAAAAACTTCCTACCAAGTTTTGAAGTTAGCCATTCAGAAACGACCGAAAATAAGCTGCAATTGGTGCCTGAAGCATCGAATTCAGAGCCACTTGACGATGGTAATGTACACTGCAATAACACAGATCACGTGAGAATGGCTGCTCTAAATGGAGCCAAGATTTTGCTACCAGCTAAGTGCAGCTTCGCCCAGCGAGACGTCCGCGAGCTCCATCAACTGGAGTTTGGACGGTACAAACTCATTGTGATGGATCCACCCTGGCAAAACAAGAGCGTTTTACGAGGAAAGCATTACGATACTTTTGACCACACGGAGCTGCTGAATGCAAAACAAGAGCGTTTTACGAGGAAAGCATTACGATACTTTTGACCACACGGAGCTGCTGAAGATTAACATCCCGTACATTGCAGATGAGAATGAGTGCGTCCTAGCAGTTTGGGTGACCAATAGACCGCGATACATGGCGTATCTTCGGGAAAAAGCTCTACCTTTTAGCAGTTTGGGTGACCAATAGACCGCGATACATGGCGTATCTTCGGGAAAAAGCTCTACCTTCGTGGGGGTTCACGTTTCACGCGTGCTGGTATTGGTTGAAGCTCAGTAGGAATGGCGAGCTAGTGACTCCACTGGACTCAACGCATCGTCTGCCAGTTGAGACTTTAATTGTTGCGTACCGTGCGAACTCAGAGTACGAAGAGCGACTACGACAACGACTTGGGGAACAAGTGCGTATTGTACTGAGCATTCCATTGCGTCATTCATGGAAGCCGCCACCAGAATGCTTCTTTGATAAGGAGATTATCTCCCAGACAGACAAGAAGATGGAGATTTTTGCAAGAGAGCTGCGACCGCATTGGACCAGTATTGGGAATGAGGTTTGTTTATCATAGCTACTACATAGCACTGTGTTTTATTGTTTTAACACCTTTGCAATCTCTTTCAGGTGCTCAAGTTTCAATCGAGAAGAATGTTTCAAGATGGAAGGCCTACAAGTCCTAAAAAGGAGAGAGAGGCCAACTCACACTGAATGAACTCCGTAAATAATTCTGATAGCTTTTTTATCGACAAGTATGGAATACTATTGACGAAACGAAGGCGATACTACTTGTTTGCGTTTTTAAATATTTTTCTATCCTTTTCTTTCAAAAATTAACTCAGGTATTTTATTTTTGTTGCTACTTTTCAGAATAAAAAGTTGAAGGGACCTTTTACTTTCTGATCCGACGACTCAATGGCCAAACGTCACGCTCTCGACTTGCAATTGCTCCCAGATCGTCATCACTCCAGCTTCAAAAAGTCCAAGTCTATCAAAGCTCCACGACAAAATATAAACAATCTCTCACGTCATAAAATCCTTAATCGAAATATTGTAGAGGAAGACGACTCAAAATATAAACAATCTCTCACGTCATAAAATCCTTAATCGAAATATTGTAGAGGAAGACGACGATAATCCAGCGAAAAAGAAGAAATCTTCTCATGTTTCAAGTTTCACTGACAATCGAAATTCACGTTTACATGGAGAGGAAAAATTACAATTCTCATGTTTCAAGTTTCACTGACAATCGAAATTCACGTTTACATGGAGAGGAAAAATTACAATTTGAGTCCTGGTTGAAAGCTCCCATTGAGACACCAGCAGTACGAGGAGCAGGAGCAGCTAAACGTCTTCCTGATGATGATTTGCTCATGTTTCGAGATAAAAAAGTGCTTACACAGGCACCAATTTTTCCAATTGAGGAGAAAATTCGCACAACAATTCAACGAAATGTCAGTCGGCGTCCAAGATCGTCTGAAGAAAGTTCACCAAGAAAAACAAAGTGTTATGTGGATACTTCTTCTATGTCTTTACCTTTGATTATGAGTCCAGCTAACAAAAATAAGCAGGTGCTGGAGGAGTTACTGGCAGATTGCAAAAGGTTCGTTAAGTAAAAGATTGTATGGTAAAGTTTTTAATAATTGTTTTGTGCTGATAGGAAGAGTTTGGGTGGAGATCCACAAGGATTTTCAGAGCTGCAAGATAATCAACACTCTGGTCGAATAAATCCCAGTACTGATGTGGTGCTTCCAGATGAATTATTTTACGAGCAGAATTCAACTCAGCCGTTGTTGAAAATTAATTTAAGTGACTGGGTCCTCTTTTGTACTGAAGATAGTTCCGTTCTCAAGCAAATAGCCACAAAACTCTCTCAACAGTGTCAAGATTTGGATTTAAGTGGATTGGAGACTCTCACACGAGCGAAAGGTACGCAATGACAATTGTTATTTTTTTCATTTTTAAATATTATATTTATTAAATATGTGATATTCGTAGATTTTGCTTTATTATTTGAGAAATGCTCGAAGCTTCATCGTTTAACCTTGACACAGTTTGAGAATATCCCGGTGAGAATGTTTGAATAGCTACAACTCTTTGAAAAATGTGCATACTAATTCAAGGTGTTGAGTCTGTATTGTTATAGAAAGCATTCCCGGTGAGAATGTTTGAATAGCTACAATTCTTTGAAAAATGTGCATACTAATTCAAGGTGTTGAGTCTGTATTGTTATAGAAAGCAGCTTTTTACACGATCGCACGCAAATGTCCGTTAGTAGCCGACTTGTGTCTCTCTGAAAGCGATTTTGTGACGGATGATCTCATTGGATCAGTAGCTGAGTCTTTTACGCGCTTGACCAGTTTAAATTTGAATGGATGTGAACATGTGACAGATTCTGGAATATTACAGTTAGTTAAAAAGATGAAACGACTGGAAAGACTTCGAATTGATCATTGTATCTTTGTATCGGATATGGCAATGATTCAATTGGTGAAAACGCGTGGGATGAACTTGAAAACGCTCTCATTTCGTCATTGTCACAAAATCACGAACACTACAATGAAGGAATTATTCTCAAGTCAACCTCAATCTCTTGAAGAATTAAACGTGAGCTACTGTGTTGATATTACGGATTCTTCGTTTGAGTGTCTGTGTTTAGTACCCAGTTTCTTTGGCAATCGCACAGTCAGAAGTTACCAGAAACTGCGATTTCTCGACATTTCCGGGTGTATTTCACTGACCAATTTAAGTTGTTCTTGGATTGCTGCTGCCTGTCCATTAATTCAGAGTTTCAAAGCTTCAGGTTGTATCGGATTTACAGACAAAGGTCTCCTTGCGTTGGCTGGGTTGTTCATGTTGGAAGAATTGGATTTATCAAGTTGTGTGGGTTTTTCAGATTCTGGATTTGACAAATTCTTTCGGACTGACGGTGGATTTATCAAGTTGTGTGGGTTTTTCAGATTCTGGATTTGACAAATTCTTTCGGACTGACGGAATTAACGCAAATTTAGCTAAAAACTCCACTAATTTTTTCGTTTTGAACCATTTCAAGCCTCTTAAACATATAACACTGTCCAATTGTCCCAATGTGGGAGAAAATGCGATACTCGCAGTGATCGGTACCTGTTCTAAAACCTTAATTTCTCTAAATCTCTCCGGAATTGCTCCTATTTCTGCCTCAATTCTTGTCAGACTTGTTAAAGTTTGTACATCAGTAGTCGAGCTTCGACTTTCTGGCCAAATGAACGTAACACGGATGATGTTAGCCAATTTGGCCAGTAGTAACAAAGTTTTACGCGTTTTAGACCTTCGCAACTGTGTGGAAATTGACGATCTCGCACTTTACCCGTTAATAGTGATGCAGTCATTGGAAGAACTTTATCTTTCAGGATGTATTGAACTTTCTAGTAAAGGATTTCACAACTTACCTGGGAATTTAACTCACTTTGAACTTCACGGTCATCCTAATGATAAACTTAACGACGAATGTTTTCAAATTTTAAGTACTCGATTATTACTGGTTCAAGTGCTGGAGTTTTCTTATAGTGAAGGCGTAACTTTTAGCAATCTCAAGTTTATTACTGGTTCAAGTGCTGGAGTTTTCTTATAGTGAAGGCGTAACTTTTAGCAATCTCAAGTTAATTTGGAGTAAGTGTCGCTTTTTGCGCCATCTCAACGTGTTTCAATGTCCACTAATTCCAGTGTCCGATCTGGTTAAATTACTTCGCAGTCGTCCAGAAAACCCTTACGGTCTTGAAGTTATTGTCGACAATAAGGAATTATTTAAAGGAATTGCAGCTTCAGACCCACAAGTTGCTCAAAAAGCGCAAAAAAGAGAGAAAATGATGGGACGTTCAATTAAGAAGATTGAAGTTGCAACAGTACTACAAAATCGCTATCGAGTGCGATTTCGTGCAAGAGAGAAGCAAACGCAACAAAATGATCGCGAATGGGAGCACTTTTGCGCTGTGTTGGATATCCAACGTGTGTTTCGAGGCTTCCAATGTCGAAAAACGTATTATTTCACGCGAACGAAAGTTGTGAATGCAATTATTGTGATTCAGTACAAATGGCGTAAAAAACAACATGATCGTCGTGTAAGACGCGCTTATAGTTACTGGAGCAGTCGATCGGAGCTTAAAGTTTTTACGGCGTGGAAAATATTGTGGATGGAGAAGAAACACGCGCAAAAACGTGCTTTAGCGGCTGAAAAAGCAGCGAAAGCACTTAATTTTTGGGTTGAACATAAATTACCAGGTATTTTTGCAGCTTGGAAGCAATTTGTACAGCAAAAGCGTCTGCAAGCGAAGAAAGCGCTTGTTTTCTGGAAGTGTCAGTCGCTGCCTCGTGTGATGGAAGCGTGGCGTTCGCTAACTATTCAAGAGAAATGGTCTCGACAATTAATTGTGAAGGTGTTTTTAAACACAATTTCACTTGAAACTCACAATTCCACACCGCAAATAGAGGGCAGGGTGCGTACTTAAGCTATTGTAATATTGTAGAAAATTCTAACAATAACTATCTTATAGGTACGCGCAAATTTGGCTGCAAAGCGAATGGTGTGGCGAAATTTGGTGGAATTTGCGCAAAATCAGAAAATCTTCTTGCTTAAAGCTACAATGTCGATTGTTTGCGGGGTAAACTACTGTTTTTCTTGAATTTTGCAGTCTTTAAACCGATCATTTATATTATTTTGTGTGTGTTTTTGCAGAGTTTAACCCACTGGGCTTTTCGTCAATGGCATCAAAATGCACAACGAGAACGTCAATTACGCGAAAAATATCGACGTTTAGCAGCTAAAATCTTCCATCGAGACAAACTTTTGGTATGGAATACGTGGCTCGACTTCGTGCGAGAGCAACGTGCAAAACGTCGAGCATTTGCGCAATTCTCTAGTAATATTGTGACGAAATGTTGGTTACGATGGCGTGGATATCATGAAGAATTAATTGCACTTCGAACTGTTTCTGGTCGTGTGGCAGCTCGTCTTCGCATGATGAATGTTGCTCGAGCGGTTAGTACGTGGTTAGAATTTGCACAAAAGCAGATCGAATTGCGCAATAAACAGCGTCGAGCGTTGGCGTTTTTCACGAACGGAACGCAAATTCGCGTGTTTACAGCTTGGAAAAATCACACGAAGTACGCAAAATACTGCCGCAAACGTGTTCGCGCCATGATGCAAAACATGCAACTAGCCTTCACCTTCACTCTTTGGGTTTTGCATTTGCGCGAAGTGCAACATGCCCACTACATGGCTACAAAGTTGCAGACATATTGGCGTGGTATACTAACTCGACGACACGTAGAGAATCATTATTTGTACACAATTTGGGCTGTTGTATTGATCCAGAACGCCTGGCGTGGTCGACTTGGGAAAGCTCTTTTGCTTGCAGCTACGCGCAAAGCACGTCTTCGCGAATATTTGCGCTCCGAGCGCGAAAGAGATGCCATGACGGTCGAAGAAGCGCTTACAAGGCAAATGGAGCGCAAATTGCAGCTGGTGATTGTTCTGCAGCGTCGTTGGCGTGGAATTGCAGCTCGTCATTTGTTTGAAGAAGTCCGAAGAGCGCGATTTATTCTCCGCAAACAGCAAGAAGCTGAAATGCAAGAATTGGTTCGAGTTCAAGCAAGACGCAGACAATTAGAGCGCGAAAGACTTGAGAGAACGAAAAACCTCGCCGCAATTACAATTCAGCGGCATATTCGCGGATATTTAGCAAGACGCTGGTTTGCATCGCAAAAGGAGCTGCTGGTGCAAATTCGCGCTGCTTGTCACGTCCAAGCGTTGTATCGAGGTCGAATTGCACGCAAACGAACGGCAGCGCTACGAAGAAGTTTTATCACACGAATGGAAGTGTTAACGAGAAGAGCAGTGGAAGGCAAAATGTTGCGAACGTTGGGAGCTCCCACACGTTCCACACAGCGAGGACTTCGCAGTTTTCTCACGTTCTTTGGACTGGATCCAGCCACGTTTCTTACGGATATTCGCTCGGTTTTTCGTGAAGTTCGCGAAGATTTTGACGAATTGCGCGAGTTTTTCACGCTTGTTAAGAACAAAGTGGACGCCAATGCAGCAAGTCAAGTTTTAGCGCAAATTCCAGCGCAAGACAAACGACGTCGAAGGTTTAATTTTATGCGGTTGCAGAGCAAATCACAAGCTGCAAAGCGATTTCTGGGCGACTTTGAGCAACTCGTTAACAGCGCAGCAGATGCAAAACAACAAGAAGAAGATCGCGTGGCGCGAGGATTTGCAGTGCGAATTGTACTGCCTGGTCATTCTCGTTGTGGTGAGACTGCTTTTGTATTGAATGTGGTTGATAGTGTAGCACAAGTCAAGATGGATCTGGATGGAGAGCTCGAGTTCTTCCCACTGCTACTCCCTGCAACGAAACTTGAGCCTGCAAAGCGAGTTTTGCACAAAGTACCAGAGCTGGCGTTCTCAGCAGCCTTTGCGCTAAGCGTTAGCAGTTCGGACGGCAAAATTAGCGCAAAATGGCGTCAAGAACTCCAAGCATATGCGGCGTCAATTGCAGACGAATCCAAACGCTTTTGCGCTGCGCGAATACTCCAGTGCATGGCGCGCGTGTATTTTGCGCGAATGTTTTATCAACGCGAATTAGAAGTGCAAGGAATTAACGCAGCTAGACGTCAACAATCGCTACTTCGAGTCCTGCAAACTTTACGTTGCGCAAATACGCGAGTTGCGCGAATGCTGGTGCTGTTGCAACTAGTTCGACCAATGGATGTTCCTCACGCTCTGGAAGACAAACCTTTGGCTATTCAGAAGGTTCTTAATCGTGTGCAAAGATTTACTGCGCAACGTCGTGAATTGGAGCAAATGGTGCTAAAAATTGCACCTCTGGAATACAAAGGAGTTCTAGTTAACGAGAGTCAAAGGCCAGTGTTTTTACCAGCTCCATACACTCGATTGATCGACCGATTGATTCATTATCCTGTACGCTGGGTACAACAAGCTACAACTGTAGCCATCGCTAAACGACTTGCAAATCGAGGAGAAGCGCAACTTGCCGCATTTCTTGGCGGTGCTCAGTTCGCAAAAAGTTTCGAGGAGCAACACGCAAAAGCGTGCAAATTCTTCTTCCCGCAACTCGCCAAGTGCTCGTTTTGCGCTTCGGAAGGCTGGGCAGTGGTACATGGGGTGTTTCAAGAACGCAAACTTGCAGTCTGGGAAATTGCGCAACAAGAGAATAGTAACGAGATGCAAAAGTTTCGCGCAAATTTGGTCCCTCACGGCTGGGGTGTAGCTCATTTCTTAACTGGTCAAGTTTCTACTGCAAAAACAGCAGCAAACGCCATTGCGCAAGTTTTAACCAAGTGGAATTGGCTGGAACGAAACTCGATTGAAGCGCAATTTAAACATTTGCAACTTGTGAAAGCGTTAAAAGCTCAAGAACGCCACGAACGTCTTGAAGCGCAACTTTTAGAGCGTCAAGGAGCTTGGAATGCGGATCGTTCGCGCGAAGGTCCACGAGGTTTTGCAAAACGCCATGCAAAACTCAGTGAACTGGAAGAAAAAACTACACTTTTCCTCTCTAAATTTGAGAAAGAAATCACTTGGAGACATGGAGAAGAAGTTGAATTATTAGAAGAAGAAGTCTAAATTTGAGAAAGAAATCACTTGGAGACATGGAGAAGAAGTTGAATTATTAGAAGAAGAAGCGCGTGCAAATACTCAAGCGAGGAAAGAACGTCAAGAACTTTTTGCACAAGGTCAAGCTCTTGATATTCTTCAGCACCAGAAACCGGAAAGTATTGTCGAAGTGCAAATTATTGCATCAAGCTCTTGATATTCTTCAGCACCAGAAACCGGAAAGTATTGTCGAAGTGCAAATTATTGCAACGCCAAAATCTCCCCTTGAATTTTTATGTATTGGAGCTTTTATGGAAGTCGAATTGGATGATGAAAATTGGTACGAAGCGCAAATTGAAGCTTTTGAGCCGTTTGAAACGTGTACTGCTGATGTAATTTACACTGAAGATGGGAAACGAGAAACTATTCAACTTTTACT
Source organism: Phytophthora brassicae (assembly GCA_024679045.1). Classification (NCBI taxonomy): domain Eukaryota; phylum Oomycota; class Peronosporomycetes; order Peronosporales; family Peronosporaceae; genus Phytophthora; species Phytophthora brassicae. The sequence goes on along the minus strand of JAIKVB010000537.1, from coordinate 9,638 downwards.
ACCGAAAAAAAGTCCAGATAAATTACTTACCATACAAGAACGAAGTATTGCCGAAATTACTGCTGCTGCTAAACAGAAAACAGTTCTAGATGCGATTCCTTTCCGTCGTTGGAAAGCAGGAAAAGCAGTTGATGTGTATTGGGAGGCTCCATTTGATAATGGAGCACCAATCACACAATATATTGTAGAATGGAAGGATGAAAGTGGAGACGAAGCTCTTACTGGTACAGCAATTGTGTCAGCTACTAACGACAATAAACCACCAACAAGAACTACTTTGTGGCCAATTCTAGCAGAGTGTGAACACTCGATGAAGATTCGAGTTGCAGCTCAGAACGTTCAAGGAGTGGGGTTAGCCAGTGTTTACCTGGAAATGCCTGAAGAATTAACCGAAGTAAATTATCTCAAGGCGGTACGGCTTCTTCGACCACTTATTGACACCAAATCATTAGAAGAACGTGAGATTGTAGCTATGGAGGTAGAAGACACAGCTGCACAAGAATTCCGCGTAAAATTAACATGTACGGTGTGCAAAATCTCTGGGTTTTGCTCAAAAGAAGAAGTTGGTGAACATATTTGCCGAACTCATGCCGTTCCGCTCATTTGTCCCTTCCGTTCTTGCGCTCACGTTTGCGCTTCGGAGCGAGCGCTTCGCTATCATCTCTGGAACTCGACAGTGAATTCTCCCACACCTGAAGAGAAAAATAGCAAGTTTTTCATGGAGATTTTACAACTTTCGCGACAATATTGTTTACGTAAAAGTCGACGCCATTTTGTACCTGGACGAGCTCCACTTTCTCGTCAATTAGCACCACGAGATGAATACGAACGAGTTGAAGCCGAACAAGCGAAGATTGAGGACGAAATGTATCTAGAAAGTAAATTTCACGATGCAGTGCAAACTTGGTTTGAACGAGGGCGAAAGGTTCAAGAGCGCAATTTAGCGAAACGAGCGGTTTTAGCGCAAAGAGACCGTGCCAATCGACTAGAAACACCTTCGCCACTTTTTGGAGTGGATTTTGAGTCTCCTGAAGTGAATATTGGACGACGAAATGCTGTTTTAGAAACGATTCGTTTACTAAAGATCGATCTGGAGGATTTTTTTGGACGACGAAATGCTGTTTTAGAAACGATTCGTTTACTAAAGATCGATCTGGAGGATTTTCGCGTCGAAACGAACACGCAACTTGATCTTTTGCGGCACGAAGAAGGTGAATTGCAAGATTATGTTGCGCTCAAAACGAAACGAATTAAAGCTAGTGGAGGGCAGGAATGGCAAAAACAGTCGCTCAAACGCGAAAAGAAGAAGGCAGAGGTGTCTTTAGCGCAAATCCAAGAGAAAGTAGCGCAATTAATTGCGTCTTCTGATGAACGTATCGTTAAAATGGAGCAAGAACTCGAACGTTTAAGTGCAATTGAAAAAGCTTTCGTATCCTTCACACACCAACTCATTAAAACACTACGAATGCGTTTATTGATCCAAGAGACTCATTCACGAGGCTCAGAAGTTCTTCATAGTCATCAATTATTGTTAAATCAGTACCAAGACGAGTTGCGCAAATTATTGGAGCGAATGGACAGCGAAGTTGAGACTTTAAATGCTTGGGATGCGATGATTTTATTGCGCAAAAAACAACTTGAAATTCTACAAGATGAACTACGAAAATTGCAATTATTGCATGTGGCTGAACGCCAAAAATTGCGTCAAGAACGAGATGAAAGCGATGAGAGTTTTCTATTAGGCAAATTGAGGAAACACCAGGCGCGAATTGTACACCACCGAGAACTTGCCGAGCGAAATGTTGTGACTCGTTCAAAAATGACTCGAGCGCAAATTGCATTGGCCGATGCAAAAATTGCTCGAGAAACGACTGAGGCGGCGGCGGGTGAAGAAGTGAAAATTCCTTTACAATCGCTGCAAATCTCCAATCACGATCTCGTTGTATATGAACAATTCTTAAAAGGAAAAACTGCAGATGTGGAATATCTCCGTGAGGACGCAAAACACGAAAGTTTGGCACCTACTTTTGAGAACGTTTCGCCAATAATTGCAATTGATGTACCAAAAGTGGATGAAAATGTCAAGGGTGAAATTGTGAAAAGTATTGGTGAAAAAGAGTCTATTGTGAAAATGAAACGTCAAAATCGGACGAAACGTGACAATTTGCCTCATACTTACGTTCGTTTAGAGTGTTCGTTCGTAGACGGACGAATTCAAGGCCATGTTGTGATTGAATATAACGATGGATCGATGTATGAAGGTCCATGGGTCGAAGATTCCAGTGTTAGTGGTACAAAACCAGCGATTTCCAGTGTAAATGCTGTTCCTGAGCCACCACGAAAGACTCGTAAACTTTCTCACAAACATTGGGGAAAATTCACTTGTAGAGATGGAACAATCTGGGAAGGTGACAATGTCGATAATTTCTTCTCTCCATTTACTGCAAGTGGAGAGAATTATCGCATCACTTCGTGTCCTGCTTCATACATTTATGAAGGTTCTGTCTTACGTGGTAAATATCATGGATTAGGGACGCTTCATCTCCGAATGAGTTTTGCTCGTGGAGAATACGCTGGAGAATGGAAAGAGGGTCAACGGCATGGTTATGGTATCGAACGACTTGAAAATGGGGAACTTTTTGAAGGTTATTGGACTCATGACCGTCATAATGGACCAGGAGAACTGGTTTTAGCCGATGGTTCTCGTTACGATGGTGGTTTCCGTCGTGGACTTTGGCATGGGAATGGCATTCGTACTTTAGTTAATGGTGATCGGATCTCGGGGGATTTTTACGATGGCTTTTTGAATGGATCAGGAGCAATTGAATATACGGATGGCAGTCATTATGCAGGTGAAATGCAACGTACTAAACGTCATGGTCATGGAGTTCTTGTATTTCCTAATGGTGATCGATACGAAGGTCCTTTTCAAGACGATGAAATGCATGGAGAAGGAACTTTCATCTCTCGAGTTAGTGAAGGAGGGAAAAGTGAACCCTTAGAGCGAATTGGACGTTGGGAAAGTGGAAAACGATTGGCATGGCTTAGTAAACCAAGTTCCCAACTAGCAACAGCTACGTTTGTACAGTATTTCGGTGTACTTCACCATGAAAACGGTACTGGAGAACTGGAATTCGATCTACTGCCAAGTAAGTTCCGAACTCCTTATGCAGTTATGATAGCTCGTCAATTGCCTACTTTACCTGAAGGTGTCGACCCTGAAGATACTTTTGTGAAAGCTGTTGTTCATCTACTAGCAAAGACTCAAAACGTTGTAATTGGAGCTGAAGTGATAGAGAAAACATCCACTGAACATGCAACAGTACAGAAATTAATTCAAGAGCAAGAACCGGAGTTGGAGAAGCTCATTAATGACCAAGAAGTGTGTAATCGTACAATGAGAGAGGTTAAAACGAGGGTTATCTCTTTAACTACGGAGATTAAGGAAGCTGAAGCTCAGGAAGAGATTATGCAGGTAAAAGTTGAACAGTTTTGGAAACAGGATCGACAACAACTTGAACGTAAATATCGAGAGGCGGTGGACGGATTACACGCCTTGGAACCAATGGATTGGTACCGTCTTCGAGCAGCAAAGCTGGATTCTACGTTTCGGTGGACGGATTACACGCCTTGGAACCAATGGATTGGTACCGTCTTCGAGCAGCAAAGCTGGACGCGACGTTCATGTCAGTACTGAAAGCTTTTTGCCTTCTTCTCACTTTCACGTCGAATTTTCAACTCGAGTTGGATGGAAAAATCCGATTGGATAAATTAGCCAAGTACAACAAACAAAAGCGTCAATATGGAGACAAATCGGCGTTAATTCCTCCTCCTGAACCGATTGAATACCCGACTCGAGACGATGTACTACGAATGTTGTCTAATAACGAAGAAAACGTGATGCTTGGAGATCGAGAAGGGTTAATTCATAAGTACGCAGTAAAAGCGCTCTATGTACTGCCACTTTTTGATGCCTATTCGTTCGCAGATGGGCCTCGTCGAGCCCGATTGCTCTCAATTACTGGTGTAATTCATCACCCACGTCTTCGACCAAGTAATTTCCAGTTGTACGCGTTCTCTCCAGCTTTAGCAGCTACTTGTGTATGGGTACGAGCAGCATATCAATATGCCTCCCGAGCGGCAGAAATCGCCCCCACAGTACAAAGAGTGCAGACTCAACGTTTAATTCTGCTACGAATGCGTGAAGAAATTGCTATCGAACGAGCAACTGAGCAGCAGGCGATTCAAGCTGCTGACGAAGCTCATAAGAAGTTGGAAAGTGCTCAGAAAACTGTGTTTATGTTGGAGGAAAAACGTGTAAAATTTCGCAAAATTCTTGACGATCTCGACTCCCTGGATCAAGCTGAGAATGAGCCTATGACTAAACAACACATCACACGACCACGCACAGGACTAAAAGTGGAGCAGAATCAGCTCACAACTGAACTAGAAATTAATGAAAAGCATGGACATGTTGGAGATGTTGAAAAAGTACTAGAATCCCCGAATTCGAGTCATGAACCGAAGGAAGCTGTTTTGGAGCGGATTGTATCGGATGCAGCTCTTGCTCAAGAGTTTTCGATCTTGAAACTCGAAGTCCATAAAGTGGTGAGTCGTTTTAATGCAGCAGGGAAAGTTCCGTTGAGTGAATTTCCATCGGCCTTCGAGAAATCAATGTACAAACCGATCGTACCAAGTCTTTTTGGTGTGAAGAAACTGCGTACTTTGCTAGGTTTACTGGAAGATATTGTGATGATTGTTCCACCTCAACGAGAAGGAGAAGTGGAAACTGTACAGCTTTGTCCTGAGGTTTCTAGTAGTGATGAAGAAGTTGAGACGACAAATGGTGTACCAAAACCCAAACGAATGCACTACCCAGCTCCACCGCGACTTGGCTACTTTTGTCGCTCGTGTCCGGGTTTAAGTTTTGCAAAAGTGGGGGAACTTCGTACTCATGAGGCCACGAAATGGCATTTTTGGAATGTTTTGGCCAAGAAAGAAGGTCGAAAGCCGCAAAAGTGGACGGTAGCGTCTTCATGTTGGAGTGAAGTGTACGACGCAACATCGGGTGATATTTGTTACTACAATCGAATGACTAAAGAGGTGGTAACGGCAGCTGATGGTCCTCCGTCTGAGATGCAGGTGGACGATATTTTAGTTGAACTTTTGAGTGATGAGACGCCATCTGAAGCTGTTCAGGAAGAGCAAATTGTGGATTCTTGGGAAGAAGTCGCTGATGAATCGGGGACTGTGTATTTCTACAATAAAGACACGGGCGAAACAAGCTGGACGCATCCTACTGGTAGTCTTACGGGAGAACTTGAACAGGAAGTAGACGGAGTTATCATATAACTGTGAGAGAATGTTATAAAAACTTATTGTAGTAAAAACAACTTTGCAACAAGAAAAAATGTCAACTATCGTGGTCTAAAAACTCTATAAATGCATTTTCATTGGCTAAATGGATTTATCCTACTAAAAGTTAAAACATTTTCACAGTTTATGACCAAAATTTATGACCAAAAGAAGTTTTTTTTACTTCAACATGATCATGAAGCCATTTACCAAAAAAATACATTGAGGAAGCAAATTCCATTGTTTGTTTCGGTTAATAAGAGTCGCTAGACGTAGGTGAACGACAAGGGAGGCGAGTGAATACGCACTTAAATATTGGTAAGCGGCAGTCCCGTCCATAGACTTTCGACTGCGGCTTGCCCAGACCCAGACCTCCGTTGCTCACAACTACAACCTAATTCAGCAGTGACGCGATTGCGTAAGCACTCTTGGACTCTGTCTCGGTAGACAAATCTTTTGCCAGCGACAATAGTGTCTCCACCACATTGTCAGAAGGCGTAGCATTGTCAGAAGAAGGAGGTGTCCGATCTCCGGTCAAATGGACCCCACAGAACCCCCCTTTCTTGGCTCTGGCTGAGCACCACGCGAGACTACAGCGACGTCCACCTCCGTGACTGTAGCATAGACCGCCACTCTCAGCGCTGCTTTTACAGCCATTCACACGGCATCGACGGCCGCCTCCGTGTCGTTTACACAGGTCTCGACTTACAGCGCCGTTGTTGCAGCTGTCCACACGGCAGCGACGACCACCCCCGTGACTGTAGCAGAAGCCGCGACTACGTGAGCTGTTCTTGCACATGGGGAAGTCGCATTTCTTGGGGAAACAGGCGCGCTTGATACTGCCGTGTGGAGATTTAGTGTCCCCGGAGGCATTATTCTCCAGGTCACTCAACCGCGGGAGTGACAGCGTTAGCAAGGGCGTCCACTTGTCCTGGCTCGAGAGCATCATGGCTGCAGTAGCTGAGGGGAGCAGCGAGGGGAGCGTCGGCTGCTGCTCCGCGACATTTGGTTGCGTGTTGAGTGGAGGAAGCGACAAAGAAGCTTCAGCTAAGAGACGCGTCTGAGGTGGCGCTTGTTGATGGAGAAGGTAGATCCACGTATTCTCCTGTTGTTCAAACTCTTCGGACTGTTTGGTACGCATAGTGAGGAGGAGATCCCAACTCCAAACTTCCAATTTTGTACCAAGTGTGAGCGAGTGCGCCGGTTGACAAATGATGGCCAATTACGGAAAGCGGCAGGCCGATGGATGAGTGTGTCAAGTCACTTGGGTTGACTATGCTTTTGTTCGTATACAGGTCGGAGAGAAGGGCCAAGGAGGAAAACGTTTATGCCACTGCGGGCAATCAGCTCTTTGCCGTCTGTTTTGTGGGTTGTTTCGAAAGTGAGGAAAACGTAGGAAGGTTAACATGTAAGTAGAATTTGAGTGCTGTGAATTGCTTAGTGTTGATCAACACTGCAGCCTAATGTGGTGAGAAGAACTTTGTACTGTATTACTATTAATAATAATAGTAGGCTTTTAGATTCGTGTTGAGCTTAGTATGAGCAAGCCTGTGGGAGTTCCACGGGCAGATGCGGCTGTGTACAGTATGTAGATGAGTCTGTAGATGAGCGCGCAAGGAAAGACGGTCCATATTTTAGTGCGCGATTCTTCTTATAACTTATTTATCAACGAATGGCTACGAGCTGGGAAACGATAAGATTGCCGACAATGCGAGTGCTAGGTTTGCAAAACTTATTTATGCCGATAATGCATGATTTTTACTATTTATAGGGAGACAGTTAATGTATCATGCTTCGTATGATGTACTGTACTGTACAGACACGTACAGTGAGTCAACGGCTGGTGTCGCCGATCTCTAAACACGGCGATTAGAGGAGCAATCCAGGGAGGTTGTTAAGTTAGTTTTCTGTCCTTAGAATGAGGTCGTTGGCCTCTGGCTATCCATGACGCCTCGATCGCTTTTGTATACCGGTAATAACACCGGCATACATGTAAGTTATGCACCCAGAAGGTGAAGAGCACATGGGAGTGGTTACATGTATGTCATAACCGCTCACATCCACACTTTGGTCTCTCCAGTGCAGTACTGTACAGTAGAGAGAATACCTCGCACAATTGAATTCATTTCATCGATTCATTTTTGTTCTTCGTCTACATCCGGATTATTCATTTCTTGACATTAAGGAGCAGAACCGGGCCAATCGTTTGCGCATTTAACTTCAGTTTCCTACAAAAACTAGGTTAATCGATGCTTTCATACAAAAACAAGTCGGGTCATCAAACTTCAAGCAAATCAGGAGCTTAACGGCCGCCAACGAAGGTTTTCATCAAATTGAAGTGCTGCTGCTGCTGGTTGATTGCTACACTCGCTAAGTCCTTATTAGTTCATGCACTTGCTTGTACAAGTACTCGGTCTTTATGTATCGGTGTTGAAAATATGCTTGTATTGGACAGAACTTTTCCATTTGAATGTTTGGATCGGATACAGTAGATGGACGGTGCAGAAACGGTGCTGTCACGAGACTCGAGTCGACATCTGTGCTGCTTGGCAAGCAGCTTTGGGCCAAAGTTTGGCTGGGTGCGAGAGTGGAAAGAACGAGTGGCGTGTGCACTGCAGCAGTCGAGTCCGAAGCTCGAGGCAGTCACGAGAGATATTAAAGAGACGAGTTCGTCGTCGTGGATGCACTGCATCCAGCACCAACACTTGGAAGGGATGCGCTGCTGCCGCCAGAAACTACCGTCGGACAAGGTAAACCTGACGGATTTCGGTGTGTAAATATAATCGGTCGCTGATGTTGGGATTTGGGAGACCCAACTTGGGTTGCGATAACAGCAAGCGAAAGGTTGTCGATGATTTTCTCGACTCATGGTGCTGTATAGCTATCCACAATATCTCAGTTGTTTGGGTGTGTTAGGCTGGGGATTCTACATTATTCATAGATGAGATTTTGCAGAATCCTGCAGGATTTAGGGCCTTCGACCAATCAGAATCGCTGCAAGGGTATCGGTCCTGCAGCTACCAGTCCTCGCAAAAAGTGGCAGTTCCACTCTGTTACACTACCGGTAGAACGTCCTGCAGTTTGCACATCACCCACCAGAAGGGGTAGCTTGAGACAATTTTTTAACAAAATTTGTTAAAAAATGTACTTCGAAGTATTTATCCGGATACATGTAATACCAAACTACAGGTATTAATAGAACCAATTTCATACTGTTAAAGACAAGGCAACGTACATGTATTTCTTGACGTACATTAAATTGAGCGAGATCATATTCCCACCTCATTCACCTATTCAAGGCGAGACGTCCCATGAAAGAATTGTCCCAAGAGCTACTGTACCGGTCGTGATAAAGCGATGTAGCTATCAAAATGATCGTAAGGCCCTGGTTTCTCCACAAATGAGAATTGCAGCCTTAGCACTATTAATACCGATAAAGTTGTACCTGCCAATGTTTATACCCAATCCTGCAAGTCCTACCATCCTGCAAAACCTCATAAAAAATTTAAAAAAACAAGCACTGATGTGTTACCGGAAAGCTGTGGATGCTAGAATATTGTCACCGACTCGTTCTGTTGGCGGGTGCAGTTGAGTCAGTTGAAAACAGCGTGGGTCACAAGCGTTGGTCTAACCAGTTTTCATGCCAGCAACGCGCGTCGACTTCGCGTTTAAATATCCGTTAGACTTTTGGTATCCGGATACCGTAATGTAGAATCGATTTAACAACTAAGCCTCAAGAAACCTGATTTTGCAACTATTAATACCGAGCTCGCATTCTCCTTGTCAGCATATTTTGGGTCGAACCAAATCGCACGACGACCCTGGTTCAAAACTGAGTTCTACCCAAATGCTGTGAATAAGATTGATGGAAGGACAATGTGTTCAAAATCGCGACCCAACACTTCACTTGTTGCTACCGACACTGTCTGCGTTAAAGCCCAGTTTTCATGTACATACCGTACCGTATTTCGTCTGTTGAGCGGTACCGTAACTTAAGCATTCATGACAAAATTGACCAATCAGAAGCGAGAAAAGTGCTTTCTCAAAATCGCATCTTAATTAAGAAATACGGGCTTTTCCCAAAACCAGTTCTTATTTGGCACCATCGTCTCAAAACCAGTACAGTGGTTACAGTAATTAGTCTGACTCAGACTAATTTATGTGGGGTTGTTTTCGACGTATTTACATGAATTAGTAGGCCTCGCGTGCACGCAGACTAAAACTGAACTCAGACTAATTTTGAATATCAAAAATAGTCTGCATAGAGTATTAATAATTGGTGC
>JAIKVB010000536.1:0-23873 GCA_024679045.1 Phytophthora brassicae | reverse complement strand
ACCAGAGATTTAAACACATATTACTAACAGTGGTTAAGAAACCCGAGTCTTGCGTGCAACGCTTGTAGGCTCTTGAGAAGAAAGTCGAGAAGATCGATGACCGACTTGTTGGGCTGGACCGAAGCTTGGCCCGGATTGAAGGTCAGCTCGACGTATGCAGGGAGCTACCGCGGCGACGCCACTCGTGGCGCCAGCGCCTTCTCGCTCACTTGAGCGGGGTCATGATAAGGCTTAAGCAAGCTCACATAAACACTGGGTGCGTACGCATCTTCTTCGGAAGATTGAGCGTGTACGCTAGGTCCTTCTTGGCCACGACCGCGTACGGTCCTAAGAAGTGAGGACGCAATTTAGTCTTAAAGACTGCGGACACTGCATGTGTAGGTAGATTTTTAGCATTTAATAACATTTGGTCTCCAACCTTAACAATTTGTTCGTTTCTTTGGCATCAGCTTATTCCTTGGCTCTCAGCCATTGCATCGCGCACATGTCTTAAGACATTTAGACGAGTAGATGGAAATTCATTAAGCTGTTTTGAACAGTGATAGGGCTGACTCAGCAAAGCCGATCGGCTAGCTCTAACCCACCAAGCCCTGAACCAGAAGGACTGGCCCGGTAGCAGACGAGACATCCCAGTAATTCTAAATCGGTAATGTCGACCAAAAGCTATGATGCCCAGTAACCACTTGCGCGGTTTACGGCATTTAAACGCGCTTTACGATTTGCCTAGTCTGGGTCATGACAGTGTAGCATTCGCTCGTTTGCTGCGGGAAATAAGTCTGGAAATAAATAATATGTGGAACTGGGCATGCTAACTTTTTAGAAAACCTATAAAGGTTCTTTGCTATCGAAAAAACTGTTTGCTGAGGAAAGACTCTTTAACAGGCCACTTCAGAAACGTAAAAGTCCAAACCATTTACTAGAGCTACACGCTACGCTGCATTAAACTAGAAGTTACCGTTAGCAAAATATTGCATCAAATTTTCAAGAAACATTGCGCAAAACGGGGAACCCAGTTAATCCAGTCATAAGATGCTTGAAGTATTTTCTGGTGGCGTCAACATATTGAAGATGATCGTTTCCCGTTCCCCAGCTAGATCATAATGTCTAGCGAAATAGATGCTCAACCGGATTCGCTTCCCACAGTTAGGAGGTAGTTAAGTCCCATTTTCCAGGTAACATGCCGAATTTGTGCACACGTCAACGTGTTACCGTCTTGAACACGGCGAACGATATTGCACAGCGCCACTCTCCCGTTAAGCGTTCCACTGCAGGTAGAACATATGTATGCCGTTTCAGAGTTCTTGCCGATGCTCATGAGCGAACTTACCTTGCACAGGAATTAACGCAGTTTCTGTGGGCTCGCGTTCAATCACCTGCTCCATTATGTTAGCGTCCGAAATGGTCGGCAGATGAACGAGATTATCACCTAGCATATTCGACGCAAAATCAGAAGTTTGAAGCCCCAACAGTTCCCTGAACAGCTGACGTATATACTTAGCGTGAGTCGTGAGCTCCTCTCCCTTCTCTTGTTGGATGGACGTGTGGATAATGAATTCATTCTTTGTTATAGCCATGACCACCAACCCGAGAAGTATTAGGTTGTAGTACTTTCTCACTGCTACGTCTTTTGCCCAGATTAGCGCAGGGGTCGGATCTGGTCGTGCACGTCGACCCCCCATTCCGTTCAGGCTTTCGGGCACGGTGGAGGGGCTGAACGACCGATTTACTGTCATTATTTCCCCATAAAAGAACAGTCTTTTTCGCAGTGCTGCACCCCGTAGCTAACAGGTTGATGGACCGCAAATATATTCATGGTAAAGCGACAAGCTCCGGGTGATCTTTGGCTTAGGCAATTTGGTAAGTGCCTCGCACAATATTCGTTTGGCACTTTTTCTGGGATACTGAACGCTTTTTCACCAACCTATTCGATTGTTCAGCATAGTTCCAACTTAATACGAACCCATGGACAATATCTGTAATGACAACGCAACGGAGGAGTAAAAATTGTCTGTTATTATCAACTTTGACCCCGCAGCACCTTCAAGATATTCCGCATATCTGCTGCTGAGAAAGCATTCTTTCGGCCTCCTTGTCTTGTCCACAATACACCCCACTCTTGTGCAGTTGGGCGTCTTGGAGCAGCACGTCTTGTAGAATTTTATTTCCCCATTTGTTTGGTTTGTCTTTGTCGCATTGGATGGAATCTGATTTTGTTGGGCACCATTCCTTCATAAATTGAAAGGCCTCTTCTGTGGCGGTAGCCGCGGGAAGTCGTCTTAATTGCTTGAAGTGTAGGACGTATATTCCAAACTTCTCGTGAAGCGCGTCAGGACTCTCGTTGTCATGAAAATGAGGAGATCGCGTGATCTCCTCGTAGCGAGAGCACTTCATGTAACGCCCACATGAGTCACAAGGAAAGGCGCCTTCCTCGTCGAGTGACCCGTGTTTTGCAACGCCATCGGGCATCAACAATGCCTTCGAGCAATCAGATGCACAATCTCGTGAGGCTGGAAGCACTTGTAATTCTCCAAACTCGCCTCTATTTCGCTCAATGTCGGAGCGCTAGCGCTGGAATCCATTTGAAGCGTGCAACATGCGGCTGCGATTTTCTCCACCATCCCTGGGATGATTTGAAATCGATATTTATTAGACTCTTCCGCAATCATCACCCACAACTTCTTCAAAAGGAAGTAATAAAAACAGTCCAGGAGGGGAATCTGCAAAGGCAGCGGCATATTGGGTTGGCTCCCCATCGACCGTCGTACAATGTGCATCAAGCACCAGATTGCATGTGAGGTATATAACGCGAGTCATTTTGTTTATTCAACGCTAAGCCCTTTCCTGTCATATTTCGTACCTGAGGGACCCTGATCGTAGATGTCCCAGCCAGAATCTGCAATAGCTCGCGAATCTTTATCCATTGTCAAATGTAGAACCCATATCTTGTTATTCACTAGTACTGGCGTCAACATCGTCCACGTACCGCCATTCGCCTGATGTCTCTGCGTTCGATCCTTCGCTGTCGGATCAAACGCATCAACATTCAAGTTGGCATCATCGCTGTATATGGGCTGAAGCATTGGATCTGAGAGCATTACGCCCCTGAAAATATCATTGGCATAGGACGCGAGATCATCACACGATGGCCTTACGACGTACCTCGCGAGGTCACCGCTACCGTCGCTGCTGCAGACAGCATAACCCTAATGTCGCATTGCAGCACTCGATACTGCCACGGGTAAAGTATTGATACCGACAAGCCGACGAGCCGTAGGTAGATGTGAATATTGATAGTGTCACTGATGGTAAGGCCGTCGCGAGAAACGATGTATGCCAATTGCTCGCGCTCTCCAATTAAGACGTCGACGACAAGCCGACGAGCCGTAGGTAGATGTGAATATTGATAGTGTCACTGATGGTAAGGCCGTCGTGAGAAACGATGTATGCCAATTGCTCGCGCTCTCCAATTAAGACGTCGGTCAGAAAAATTCATAGATTATCTGTAAAGCATACACAGTACAAACCGACATATATTTCACATAAAAACCCCACGAGCGAGGTGGGTCAAACGCCCACTCTTCCCGGTGCCACGGCACTCGCTTTTTCCAGCCTTTTCGGGCAAGCTGACACCAGAGTTTCTCGAAGCTCCGTGCTCTGCCCCTCCATAGATGCGGGATCTCGCTCCCTCGCGTACACGAGTTGTGTCTCCGAAACTACATTGGTGGCAGCAGTCGCCGTCGCACTCACTGCTGTTGTGACCGTGGGTGTCGTTAGTGTGCGCCACTTGCAGCCGGCGACTCGTGTGTCTCGACGGATTCTGTCAGGGCCGCAGGCCGGACAGGTCTTGCCACCCGCGTCTTTGTTGTCTACAGTCGCTGCTTCCCAGCCGTCGTCGCCTCCCCTCCTGCCGTGGCACTCTGTTGCGAAGGCATCAAACTTTGTCAATCTTTGTCTAAATCGTCTCTGAGCATTTGAATCAACCCTACACATGTCTTTTGAGTTGTGTGTATCTAAAAAAACACTAGGTATATATTAAGATGCAGTCAAATCTGGACGTAGCAAAGCTCGCGATATATATAATCCTTGACGTGGCAGCTGAGCTAGCTATTCTGTATAATACAGAGAATGGAGTTGTAAGGGTTAATGTACATGGTAAGCTCTCATCCAGTGGTAGATCAGTTTTCATATAATTATAGAGCTTTTGGGGCAAATGGTGGGTGGAGTTTGAAGGGATCAAGGTAACCCTCCCACCTGCAACGACCAAACTCATTATCTCGGTAGCCTTTTGCTCAAACAAATATTTGCACACTTGTTCCAGTTATAGAAGGTATTACCCGGAAGGAACGCTCCAGAATTGGAGATAAAACAAAAAGGGATCAAGGTAACCCTCCCACCTGCAACGACCAAACTCATTATCTCGGTAGCCTTTTGCTCGAACAAATATTTGCACACTTGTTCCAGTTATAGAAGGTATTACCCGGAAGGAACGCTCCAGAATCGGAGATAAAACAACCAGTCTGGTGCTTGCTCGACACGGGACATATGCGCCTCTCCTGCTACTGATTCAGTTTTTCGACGAGATCGACGACGAGAATGTAAGCTCTGGGATGCCATCCATAGCGATTGACGAGCAGCCTCCTCTTCCAGACACACGCCTCGACGTGGACGCATATCCTGACGTGAACCCGCCAAATGCTATACTTGTGGGTTTATCAAATATTTGGAACTCGCGAGATCTTCATATACTATTTGCTTTGGTCCATGTCTGTCGAGATACTTGATGCTCGCTGTCGGTGTACAACAGCGACAATTACACGATACCGGCGGCAGATTCAGGCTAGTGCGTTCTCTGTGCAGGTGCACAGAGGCAAGATGAATTTGAAGCTAGCAAAATCCACATTTGTTGGCTCGCGCAGTTGTTCCGAGGATTCGCAGGAACACTCGGAGATGTGGTTTCTGTGCGCGTGTGGTCCCAAAAGATAGTTGACGGGGTAGCCGCGAAACGAATCTCGGCGGAGGAGTATACGTTTCTGCCGGCGTACTTGGGATCAGCTGTACATCGAAATGCAGAACTACTGGCTGAGAACGAGATGTACGTTCGCGCGACCCAGCCATCTATCTTTTGGAAGCTGTTGCAGTCGTGTCGCCCAACAATTCGCATTCGCTCACGGAGCAATGTCTGTGTCGTGTGTTCCGTTCCCTACTCGTGGATGAAGTCCGCTGTCACTGCAGAGCTCACTGAGGAGCTTGGAGTTCATACCACAGCAGCTAATACTATGATTCGGACATAGACATAATTTTGATATGGTTGTGGATACTAAGAGCATTTTGGTTTATTGTAAACATTTTCATACAGAAATGAGTACCAGAACGATATTGAAGCTCCTATTGAGACCCCAGCAGAAACACCCTACCCAGCGTGAGCGCTACGCCAGCGCAATTGTACTTTATGTCTCTGGTGAACGTGTATCGCTTCGGCATCTACTACGTCAACAAGAACATCCAGTACCATTACGTATACGAGGAGCCTCTGGCTGGCAAGGGAACGGATGAGATAAACAGCCTATTTTGTACTCCATTCAGAAAATCGTAGTTGTCAGCGACCACCGGAAGCTCGACACATACGCCGACAATTGCGGGGGCAAAGCAAGAATTACTTTGTCGTCAAAAATTCAGCTGGAGATTGCCCAGATGGGTGACTTGGAGCTTTAAACCTGAATTTATTCATCAAGGAGAATACTAAAAATACAGAACACCGTGAATTTGGCCACGTCCGAAAGAAGTTTACGCGCTATCAATTACTCGAGGTAGTGAACGCAGGGTCCAGCTCCGCGCTAGTGCATGTACGCAATGAGAGTTCTGTCATGAGTGTTTACCGGGCTGCGGTGCAGGAAGTCTAACAAGGACATGAGAAGCGTGGAGAATTTCCAGCTTTTGGAGGACAACTACACGACAGGCTTCGTGTCCTGTGGGGCGTGTCCTGACAGCGAAGAGGTGGCGCAAGATTTGAGTCGTTTGTTTAATGAAATTCCTACGTCTGGAGAAATACTGCGCGAAATTTTCGAGACTTGCTGCAGCCGTAAGCTTCCAACTTCGAAAAGAAACAGTAAATGTTCAGCAAGGTGCGCGTGTACGTCCTGATGGAATACCGCTCATCCAATCTATGACGCACCGAGCGATGAAGAAGTGTAGTTGGCAAGCAAAGCGAAGAAGACGCACCGTAAGCCCTCAACGAAAAGGAAGAAGGTGGCCACCGCTGCAGCTGAAGCCAAAGAAACAGCACCGGTGCCAGAGGTGGCAGAAGCAGTAGCACTCGCAGGAGAGCAAGATAGCAAAGCTGCAGACCCTAAGGCTGGCAAACAACCCCAAAAATGTATATGTAGGAAGCCCAATAGTCTCAGCAGCATTTCGGAATGATGCCTCGGTGCATTTTTCAAAATTTGACATTTGGCCAAAATAAAAACCTCTAGAACTCTGTTTGAAAATATCCAGAGAACAGGACACATCCTTTTCTAACAAACGGTCCAGCCGAATAATAGTTCTTGAGTTCAATAGAGAGCCATTCGGCAGGATGGGACTCATATCGTCAAATGCAATGGTTTTTCCTATTTTTGACATATCTAGATCAATTGGGCAATGTGCATTGCGCTGGGTTGACTTTTAACGTATACACTCAAAAATATTTATTTAAATTTAAATAATAAAAAAACCTGTAACTACGCAGCTGAACGAATTTTTAGTTAGTTGCTGTACGTTTGGTTCAATGCGAGAATCTCGATTTTGATGCCGCTGAACTGACTAACAATTTAATATTAGGACTAGGTAAATGCTGCTTAGGTACATCATCATGTAAGTTCGCTCTTCTAATACTCGAAGCTGTTGTCATCCGAATAACTGCCATGGTCTACCGCTGCCACATCAGTTGCAAGACGTAGCTCTCGTCGTCTTTTGGCTCGTCGGTTGGTTTCAAGACGGCACGCTCAGCTTTCTGCTCTGATATGGTACAAACGGCGCAAAAAAATCCTTGTAGTTTTTACCGTCGTCTGGAGGGGATGAATTCGGACGTGCAAATTTGTAAGAGCGACACAGATCGAAAAAACATTTCATTGTTGTCTCCTTGTCACTGGTACTTATCTGCACATAAAGCTTAGAGAGTACAAAGTCGACCGAAATAGTTTTCAATCACGACACGCTCGGAAGAGACGTCGTGGTTAAAAACGTCTGGGTGAACGGTCAGTGATGTAGAAGGTCGGCGACGGACCGGGTGAATAACACGCAATTCGGCAGCTAGGCCTTGGTACCCCTTGTCAGCCACCGACTGGAACGGTCGCCAAGAACTATCAAGAAATGGTGAACGGTCAGTGATGTAGAAGGTCGGCGACGGACCGGGTGAATAACACGCAATTCGGCAGCGAGGCATTGGTACCCCTTGTCAGCCACCGACTGGAACGGTCGCCAAGAACTATCAAGAAAGGACACCCAAGCGCCCAGAAGTCCCCCTGGGAAGTGGAAACTATTTTCACTGGGAGTTTACATGAGAATGACAATCGACAGGAAGGGACTTGTGGCGCATTTCGAGATGGTCAAGGCGGAGAGCGAGGTGACAGAAGTGTGTTAGGTGAATGATGCAAATACCTCAGCATCATTGCTCAAGGTTTGGAGCTGCAATATCAGACGAAGAAACGTTCGGCTACCCGTGCCATGCAAGCGTGAATCACACTGACGCGAGTTCTACAACTGGACGACGCTTCACAACCGTGTGGCGATGACGCGGAGGTTGCACGAGTTCAAGATGGAGAACGATTCGACAATGGCGAGGCACCTAAACGCTCTGAACGAACCGGTCGTTGACTCCAAACGCTTGGAGATCCTGTCGACGAAGTATTATTGAACAGCCTTCCCACGAATGACGAGCTGATCGCGTCTATTGTGGAGAACACGAAGGACATTAAGCTCATCGAAGTGAAGGAGAAGCTGCCATGGAGCTGGAACGGCTGCAGAAGAAGAAAACCACGGAACGCGCGTTCAAGTTGAACGATAGACTTTTCAAGACAAGCCGAGAAACGATCGCAAAAGCAGCGACCCGCGAAGCAGCGCTTAAGGTTTCATAGGCAAGTGTGTCAAGTACAACAAGGTTGGACGGATGAAGCGGGACAGTCAGGAACAAAACGTTGATAACGAAGACAACGCGGTCTTGCGGTGGGAGCGCGTCTCATCAAGAGTTTGGTTTATTGAAAGTGGTGCCACTGCTTGCACGACCCCGCATCGAGGCGATCTGACGATTAAAGCCGTTGGACTTGGTATTGAAGTAACGATTGCAAGCGGAAAGATGTTGTGCGCAACAGGCCAATGAACGGTATGGTTGACCGGTCTGGGCGGATCAAGCTGGTAAATGTCTTGTATATCCCGGGACTCGATATACGCCTGCTGTCGGTCGGTAAGCTTGCCGATCATCGATTAAACGTGGAATGTCAGTGCTCTTCATGCACCATTTGGAGTAAGAACAGCACGATCGGGCTGGGAATGAATATAGGAAAGACCTATTTGTTGGACTGTCAGCAAGAGCAATCAAAGTTTGTGCAGTACGCCGGGGTTGACAGTGAGTTGGAGCTATGGCACGCTCGCATGAGTCATCTGAGCAAAATAGGTCTCGCAAGGACACAGCGTGTAACAGACGGGGCGCCATCTGTTAAGCAAGACGTTGAGATGTTATGTGGTGGATGCCTAAAGGAGGGCAAACGGGTGCACCGTTCCCAACACGGTCGCAAACCAAGACGTCACGTGTATTGGACCTTGTCCAGACTGATGTGACGGGGCCAATAAATCTCAATGTTAGTTACCCGTATCTCCTCTTAATACACGGTGTATAGTCATAACCCCATCGACCGAGAACATCCACATGAAACTCACCAGCTCATTATGATGCAAGCCAACCGAATAATTACGCTCTATACAGAAGAAATACGTGGCTTCCGAAAGTAGATTTGAAAACAGTCTAACCTACTAAAACGGGGATTGCTAATTTGCTAATTGATTTTGACCCTCTGGTTGCTTTGGGGTCACTTTTGAATTTTACCCCTCGGGGTGCTGCGGGAGTCACTTCATCGACCAAGGTGACAACCTCGCTAGCAACCCCCATGGAGGCAGCACGAGTCTGCTATCAGGATACGCTCTAGTAATATTTGCTTAGAAACCCTTCGCTCTCCCCCACAAGTGCCATGACGGTAGTTTCCAGACGAATTTGGCGTTTGTCTCTGCTTGCCTTTTGGATCTCAGCCCGGCGCTTATCACGCTGCATTCCAATTCGTCGAAGACGACTGATGTACTTACGGTACTGCTCAACGTCGTCCGTCCTCAGTGGGTGCGTTTGTATGTGGATATTCGTCAAACCCACACACGCACAGAAAATTGTGTCGTAGTTCTGCTCTGCCCATCGGTACTTATCCGACGCGATGACCCACAATGTACAGTGACGGCCAACGAAATTTTCGACGATGATGAGATCACTTGATATGCGCCGATTTGTTGCTTCTTGAGTTCTCGACATCGACACCGCTGTCAACCCACGCTTCTTCTTCGCAGGATGACTCACACGAACCACCACGGCAAGACCTTGACAGCCCTTGTAGTCCAGTCTTCTGGGTATTGGTCAATGAGAGGGTCTTCGTCAGACAAATCCTGCTCGTCGAGCAGTTTGTGCAAACGCACTTGGTGAAATTCAATATTCTCGCGAAATATGGCAATATTCGAATTTTTACCCCGGTAGTGCTCGGTGCTGTTAAGTGCGAAGCCGGTCGGAAGAACCGACACCTCCACTTTGAAGCCATGTAGCTTATGTTTGCACTGTAGAATGGCGCCAATTCTTTTTGAGCCCTTGCGGGCATATTCGATTGCTGGAAGGTGACATCAGGAGCATAGCGAGCACACGGGTGCTATTTGGAAACGTTTCCTGTCAGCCTGAGAAGTCTTATCGTGTCTCGATCAGCATGAACCTCAACAAAAAGTTTGTACAGGAGCGGAGAGAGGATGTTGAGATATTTCATTATCATCTTCTCAAAGGTCCCTGACATCTCCGAGAATGTTCGTGCAGATACGTCCCACTCGCCGTAGCTTTCAATGACGTCAAGGTCATGAAATTCATGTCTTTGCCGGGGTGACGACACTTCTTTCCTCGGCCGACATTCCAAGACGAGGACATGGTCTCGCTAAATCGAACCATAGCCGGTTGATCTTAGTCGAAAAAATGTTCATGGTGATTATTGCAGGCGCCCCTCCCGTCTCGATGAACGTGTCGATGATTGGCGTAGGTGAGTCTCCTTCCTCGCCGGATGAGTCGGAATAGTCCGACATAAGCTCGACGTCCCGGGCTTGTTTCCTCTGACGCTCATCCTCAATTTCACAGATCAGTGCGATCCCAGCAGCGGCGCTGCGTCGATTAACAGCCTTCGTATCTGTGACACGCGTATTGATGCCCACGGGAGTACCCGTAGGACTATTACAAGCAGAGTTGTCTCGGTGTCGCGTGTTCGCAGGAGTTGGTGGCCTGCATGAAGTTGAAGGGTTTCGATTGGCGGCCTGAGAAGAGTGCATAGTGACGAGATCAACGGACGTCAGATGGTTATACAGTGTTTTTGGAAAGTGATTATAGCTGGTCAAACTACCACTTTCGTTGAATACTCTCCCGTACTCGAAAGAATACTCCCTACCGCGTAGCGACACCAGTAACCTGGTATTGAAACCTTTACCGGGGATATGGTGTGTTTGTCGGTTGACGTTAGGATACTCAGTCTCCGATCATAAAGCGGCTGTAAAAAAAGACACTTCGCGGCTATTGCTCAGCACATCTTAACCGCGCTGGTATACACAAACTGCTACTACGGTCTAATGAAGAAGAGTTTGAATGGTGGAGCCAATTACATTTTTATTTTCGTTGACGAATTTTTGAGATTCGTAGTCGCCTACTTCTTGAACAAGAGGAGTGAAGTTGCTGCCAAGCTCAGAGTATTCAAGTTGCTCTACAAGATGCAATTGGGAAGAGCACATCAAGTATCTACGCTTGGATAACAAACGGAGTTTGCAAACAAAGAAGTGACGAGGATCTGTACCCTGAACGGTATAATGCACCAGAGGACGGTTTCGCGTAGCCCTTAGCAGAACGGAGTGGTAGAGCGGATGAACCGAATCATTATAGAGAAGGCCCGGAGTGCTACATTATAAGGCGTACCGACGGAGTGGTGGGGTAAAGCTGTAAGTACTGCGGTATACCTCATCAACCGTTCCACGAATTCGGAGCACACAACCGTGACGCCTTATTAGATGGGATCAAGGTAAGACTTAGACTGGATCCGTTGCGTGTGTTCGGATCACATGAATAAGCTCAAATCGACAAGGAAAAGAGGACGAAGCTCGAACCCAAAAGTTTCAGGTGCTGGTTCCTGTGCTACGAAAACGTGTAGGGGTATCGCGTATTTGACTTGGACGGTTCCAAGATCAAGATGGCACGCTCAATAAAACTGGATATGCGTGAGGTGGGTGGTATATACGAGACACAGCCATCCAATAAAAGAACTGTCATACATGTGACCAGGGACGCTGACGATGCTATCACACCGTTCATCATTGAACTCAATCCTGCCATTGAGGAATCTAAAAAAACGTTTTTGAGGATTTCCTTAGCGCGTGCCGTGATCTTGACCGAGTGCTCCGTCTTGGACCCGCCTTCACCATGAAACAATCGTTATCCTCAACAACCTCCGCCTTCACAAGGCAGTTCTCCTTCAACTTGCAAGACATACGTTGCTTTTGGTACTGGTACTACCAGATGCTTTATCTCCTGCGTCAGCGGTTTCGGCAGCATTGTTAGGTGTACGTGCTTTGTTGCAATGTTAAGTAGTAGAACTACCCAGATGCTGGTATATGCGATTGCATGCTTTTGGTGCTTTTGCTCAACATTCTGGTCTGGAGCCGATCCCGCTGGAGTTTTTGGAGTCACAGCATTATCGTGATCGGTATCATTGGCGCGCATCTTCTTACCTGGCGGCCTAAAGGGCGTTGACACAGCGGAGCGCTTTCCGGACCTCATCTTGCTGAAAGGAAAACGAGCTACATCAAACCCGAGAGTCTGCGCAAGCACGTTGAGTTACTTGCAGAAAAACACCGTAAAATGGCCAAGAAGAAGGCGATGTCTGTTACGATAGCTATTTCCATCAGGTACGCGTTTATATTTCTCGAGCTAATTTTTTTCTTACGAGAGTGGGCCAGGAACCTACGAAATCAACCGATGAAAAGGAGTTGGAAGAGCTGATGCATCGATTCGTCAGCCTAAAAGACTACGAAAAATGCTGACAAAACTAAAAAAAACTGAAATTCACAGCAAGAAGTTACAGGCGGTAAAGCAATTCGGGATGCTGCAATGAATGGCAAGCAAAACAAAGATAAAAAAGAAGGGGGCGGGGGTAAAGACGCGTGTCAACGCATTCGACTTCTTGAAAAAAAATTAGGGAGGGGTACCAGACTCGTCGAGAGGACGAAAATCGTGAGTCCTTACAGCGCGAAGCGCTGATCGTCTTCAGACTTTAGTTTTAAAGAGAAGCAGGTTGCAATGCAGCAACAAGTTGCCCAGATGATGACCATATCTATGCAGGCGATGGCTGCGGCCGTTGAAAAGCTCAACAGTTAGCTGCGTGGAGAATCATCTAAGCGCTGCCCACGATCCATTTATCGTTTTAGCCGTTAGCTCAAGTGACGATCAAACCTTAATTACATTTAATCATTAGTAAACTCGTGATCACTCGCATTATTTTCACTGCTATCATCATCTGAGCCACTAAAATCCGAAATGCCCGACATGTCCGACTCGTCGAAGAAGTCGTCATTTTAGTCCGAGGGGTAGTCGTTTTCATTATCGATGTCGTCATGCAGGTCAGCAAGATAAATTTCCGGTGTGGGCAATCTGCAGCGAAAATATTGCTCGACTGGTTTCGACGACGGATACACGACAAAAATCAGTTCGCGAAAAGTGCAGCAACGACATACAACACAGCAATTGGCGACTTGAACTCGGGTGTGGGCAATCTGCAGCGAAAATATTGCTCGACTGGTTTCGACGACGGATACACGACAAAAAAACAGTTCGCGAAAAGTGCAGCAACGACATACAACACAGCAATTGGCGACTTGAACTCCTTCATGTTGCTGACCAACTAGAAATATTTCCAATAATGCACGATCCGACCAAAATTCCATTCGACGGCAACGCGTCCTAGACTCATGTCACTGTTAAATAGGCGTTGGCCTTGCGTCTGAATGGCTTCGGCGTCTGGAATGATCAACCAACTGCGAAGGGGTACCCGAGGTCACCGTAAAGTACGTAACTGGAATGCCTGGTGATATTTGCTTCTATATCACTCGCTCTAAGCATGTAGCCATCGTGTCGACGTCCCTCAAGAGGACCGCAAATAGATCCAAATAGACCATTTTCCAGAGTATTACTCTGGAATTTGAACCCGTGCATCTTCTTATTCCCACTATAGGCGCTTGCTGCTGAAATTGTGTTGGGCGGCAGATACGACGTACACCGGCCCACCTTGTTAAAAAAATGCATCACCTGAGCGCTCTTTGAAGCGCTTAACCATTCGTTGATCGACGTCCATTTAAATCTTGATCTTCTTATATATCATCGCTGCAGTGGTGTTGACAGCTAACGGTAGTACTGTTGCTGGGCGACCAAATTTCGATCTGAGGTCTTCGTATCGGCTTGGATAGGCTAATCGCCTTAAGAGCAGGTAAAGCTCTTCTTGGCAAGGTACGGGTATCCCTGAGCCGTGTAAATAATTACAGAGAGGTCTAGTGCACGTTCTAAATGCTCAATTTGATGAGGATAGAAGAGACACAGGTTTAAGGGTCGATTTCTGCGAGTTGGAATGTTCCACTACCACTCGATATGGATTTGTGCGCATGATAATGAAGCTTGTCAGGTGCCAAAAAGCTTTTCCCATGTCCAAATCTTGATATAGGAGGGCCGACAGAATCACTTGAAGCTCGATTTGCGTGACGTCTAGCAGCATGTTTCTTCGCTTTTAACTTCTGAAGTCAAGCACCCTCCAATTCTTATGAGAGTTACTGCGAAACACAGGACTTGTTCCAGTAGGAATATTCCAGCTCACTACACTATACTTCGAAGTATTTGGGCAGGATTATACACTGTACTTGGAATAACTTCATTTCTTTCCGCCCTGAGATTCGTTCCGGAAACTACAGTTATCTACTGCAAGCAAAACGCTCTACCATAACTGTTCTAGAGCTGGCACCATACCGTGCACCACCCACCGTGTTCGAAGATGACCGAGTGATATTCCATCCTCCAGCGACCGGACTAGACGTATTCGCTAGCCAGTCTTCCTGCAGGACGATGGAAAATATGCGGAAGAACGGAAGTCGGAAAGTAATGAAGTTCAAAACGCGCCAGGATCGACGTGGACAGGCTTATTTCTGAAGCTGTTCTCGCGTATGCTACCAATATCACTGATGCAGCGGATCTACCCACAACTTATGCTCAGACAATGACGAGCAACGATGCTATCAAGTGGCGTGGAGCAATCGATGCGAAACTACTTTCACACGAACGGAAGGAGGTGTGTTCTCGGAAGACGAGCTTGAGGAGATCGAAAGAGGGACGTGTTCTCGAGCCAAAGAGGAGCTCGAAGAGTACGACAAGGAATTAGAGGACCGGTTGTTCCCGCTGGACGAGGTGGCGGTTCGAGCCAAGATGAGAAACTGAAGAAGTAGAAGAAGCCAACGTTAAACGAAATAAGCTCGGTCTTGGACATCCCGGTGGCAATCCTTCGTAAGAATCAAGAGGTGTCTCGTGGAACCCTCTCCTCACCCGAGCACTGGTTGGGCTGGTACGAGAAGACGCTGGAGACGTCGCACGAGGCCAAGCGTGCCAACCGAGATTTCAAGCCGACTTCGCCCGTTGGGGAGACGTCCGTTACGATAGACGACCCCGTACTCGCTGCTGTCAATAACTCGAATGGCGACAGCGCGGAAGGAACCTCGACGGTAGTGTCAGTCGTAGACGACACGGCTTGGACTAACGGAACGGATGACGAGGGTGACAGAGAGGCTGAACTACTGCGGAACGTCGGCACGAGTCTCGAGGGTCCTGACGAGTGCGAAATACAGCGTGCCCGAAGCCCTGTGCTTTGCCTAATAACGACGCTGGGTCGATCCGCCGCTCGACGAATGGTACACGAGCTGCTGCGGGACGAAGAAACGAACCCTGATCGGGACTAGGAGAGCGTCCCGCCAATAGCGTTGAAAGAACGGCTGACTCGTTTCCTCGATGCCTCGATCAGCACTGAAGGTCCTGAGCAACACGTGGAACTCGCTTAGTGGGCCTGCAAGTACTACGACTCGGAAGCTGATACGATAAGAGCCAAGTTGCTCACGCGTGGGCTTGTGAATACTCTAGCGCAGGGTGACGGCTCCTCGGAGCCGCCTATGGTGAGGAAAAAGGAGGTGAGGTTCTCACCCCTGAATGTGACCCTGAAGAGGCGACGCATTTTGTGTTAGCTGTGCGCCCGACGGCGTCACGCCCTCGTCGACGGAAACCAGGTCTACGAGAAGTGGAGCGAACTTGGGCGGAAGAAGATGGTGATGACCCAGTCGTGCCGATCGGCAAACGGGTTCTCTGCAGTATCTGTGGGGTTGAGGCGCTCTCGGACGGCTATTTTGGCTGCTGCCCGGCGGAAATGCTGAACCCCACGACGGACGAGCTGCCCACCCGGGACGATGTCAACAACGACGACCGCTTGGTCGTATCGTCCCCAGGAGATGAAGCCAGTGGTGCTAACGTCTAAGTCGGAGAGCGAGCGAACGCTGGACCGGCTAACGAGAATGATTCTACCTGTGTAGTACCTGAGGAAGCGACGCGGCCTTCGGACCAACACCTCAGTCATGAGGAACAGGAAGAGAATGACGCGGGCCGCGCGGCTCCTACGGTTCCGTCCCTTCTTGACGTCCTCAGTCTTGATAGTGGGCGGTTCGTCAAAGAGCAGACCAGCACGCCCCGGAACAAAGCATTGATGGCATTATTGGAAGTTGGGCTGCGCGTGCCCCGAACTCGAAGTCGTGTTGAAGGCGTCCGACGAGCATGCAGATACCGGAGTCGAGCACGGGATATCGACGTTGAGCGAGGGCGCTTAACCTAAGTTGAATAGAGAGTCACGGACCCCGGCCTGACACGAACTTGCTATTGCTCGTCGACTGCATGAAGTACATTGTGGTCGAAGAGGCACGCACGCAGACGGCGAAGTTGGCTAACAAAGGCACTGGGTAGCCGTCGTGACGAAGGGCGTCTGACTAGTGCCAGCGGGATCGGTTCGTACCACTGTGGGGACCTGGACCTCCACGCTGAGGTCCAGGTGGACGTCGATAGGACCTGCGAGGACGGAGAGCTCGAGACGCTGGTGCAGACAACCTCGAACGAGACCAAGAAAGGGTGACAGACCATGGGAACGGCGAGCATTAAAGAAACGCAAGAAATACGAAGTAGGGCGTGCCGTGCAGGATAGCTGCCGGACGCAAACAGAAGCTCAGTCGTAAGAAACGCAAGAAAGACGAAGTAGGGCGTGCCGTGCAGGATAGCTGCCGGACGCAAACAGAAGCTCAGTCGAGAGTCTACCTCGGAAGCAAAACAACAACAACAATAAACTTTTACATTTTAGTTAACTCGTTCTACTATCTCTGTCATACATAGTCATCTCTAAAAGGCCAAGAGTACTCACGACCCCTTTTCGAGGTAGACCGCGACAGCTCGAACACGCTTCCTCCATTCACCCCTCCACACTTCCCTTTTTAATTATTGTACAGGTGGCTACTCCCCTAGTAGAATACATTAACGAATGTCTCACCTCTACTTTGAAACTTACGCACCTGTTGCAAAACTAAACTCGATTCGCGGGTTCCTTGCATCGGCGACCCAAATGAGCATGCACGTACGACAGGGCGATGTCTCGGCGTACGTCAAGGCTCGGATTTCTGAGTTAATATACATGATACAGCCCCGTGGATTCGAGGAAGGCGAACGAACCAAAGTTTAGCGTCTAAAGAAAGCCCTTTACGGTCTGAAACAGACTGGCCGGGAGTGGAACTCAGAAATCAATGGGTTCTTAATTAGTCTTGGGTTCACTCCTACACGAGAAGACCCATGTGTGTATGGTCGAAATGGAAAAAAAACTGATCGAAGCACTTCATGTCAAGTATGGCATTAAAGATCTTGGTGAGATAACTGGTTTCTGGGAATACGTATCCACATGAACTCTGCACGCGGCACCGATCAATCACAATTTGCTATGGAAATACTGCGTCGCTTTGAAATGGAAGCTTGTTTCCCTCGCAAGACCCCCATGGACAAAGGAGCCGTGTTGTATCGAAAGTCTCAAAATGGTGAGACTGCGGGTGATGTGCCATACCGACAAGCCGTAGGTGCGTTACTTATCTATCTCGTGTAACTAGACCCGGTATTGCGTACGCTGTGAATCAAGTCGCAGCTCACGCATCAGACACCTCCAAGACGCATTGGGTTGCCGTGAAAAATATTATTCGTTACATTGCGAGCACAATTAATATGGGACTCATTTTACTGCAAGAATAGACTCCGTTCCCGTAAGACTATACACCAATGCAGACTGGGCAAATAATGAAGAGGACACAAGTCGGTGTCTGGTGTTATTGCTCAAGTTGTTGGTTGTCCAGTGTCGTCGCAGACCCGAAGGCAACGGCTCGTGGCCAAGTCATCGACAATTGCCGAATACCTCTCTGCTGATGCTGTGTGGGGGAAGCTTTATGGACACAGTCTATGTTGCAGCGTATTACGCAGTCACAAGTTACAAAACCAATCCCAGCTATGATTGACAACAAGTCAATCATAAAAAGGTTGACTAATGACAAAAGTTCCGAAGCTCAGAAGTCGGTGGATTGCAATTTATTCTCTATTCGCGATGCGGTAACGAGTGGTCTCCTACAACTGAACTATAGTCCGACTGCCGACATGGTAGCCGATGGCTTGACCAAGGCCTTAGGAACAGTGCACTTTCCCAAATTGCGTCTGCAATAGGTCTCGAGCTGCTCCCATCCAGCGCTGGCGGGGAAGTGTTGGAGTAATCAGTTTCGACTTGGATGTAAAGTCACTGATAGTCGTAGCCAATCCATCTGGTTAGTCAGAACCAATCCATCGGTTCACGCAGTGACGAATTGTCTAAGACATTATCTGCTAAATATATCACTTTCACTTTGACTACTAACGAGTTGCTCCGCACACGGACCTTAAACCACTGAAGTTGATTCGTGTTTGTCGTCCTCACTCTTTCACCCCCTCTTGTAACAACAACAATAAACTGATAACCTTTCATATCCTTCAAATACTCAAAAGTGTCGATATGAAACATATCGCCAGCCTCACCCTAATCAAACCCTGAAAAGTAAAACGACCTTACATTGCTCGACATGTAATCATGGTTTGTCCTGGGTTGAAGTCCGTGTGCTCCGCACA
Source organism: Phytophthora brassicae (assembly GCA_024679045.1). Classification (NCBI taxonomy): domain Eukaryota; phylum Oomycota; class Peronosporomycetes; order Peronosporales; family Peronosporaceae; genus Phytophthora; species Phytophthora brassicae. The sequence goes on along the minus strand of JAIKVB010000536.1, from coordinate 5,320 downwards.
CGGACCTTTAACTACAGGCGTTATTTTTGGCTGGCCGAGCAGTTTATTATAGCATCAACCCCCTCATTACTGCCCCGTCTGTCCTTGTGTTGCGGTAACAACTCCGCAAGCGAACGCCAGACAGTATCTATCACTGGCCCTTGGTTGTGATTCTAATTGCGACAATCACATCCCATGATCTTAATGAATCTCCCGTTGTCACAGATCCCAATTGACAACCGGCGACTGTAATCTGTGTTGCAGCATTTTGCTCTGCGCCACTCAGTCACTGAGGCAGTGCGAAGCACCAGTGACAAGACACATCCCATAATCTTGATGAATCTAGGTTGCTTTTAGTGGCTGCTCTGCTGCTGGCAAGCCCAAATCCACCTTTGCAGCGTCAAAGTTCACGAGATCTGCCATACCGCCCCACGAGCTTGACAACACCCTTACCAAGAAGGACCTGAGAGTTTAGACCGATGTTGAAGAGAGGAAGGGGGGAGGAAGAAAGGCATCAAGTCACTGACGCAAAACCAGACTAAGCTTAGGGACTGGTCCAGGCCGTCGAGTCTCTTGGAAATGACTTCAAGACGTCGGGGCTCAGAAAAAATATATATCTGAAACATTAATTTTATGGAGAAGAGAATGGTGGAGAAGCTCTTCTCGGGCTCTAACTTTGAGGTTTTGTTCCGGTATGCCACCATGTTCGACAAGTTCGGTTGCAGTGCTGATCACACTTACGAACGGTTTGGCGAAAAGAATGTAGCGATAATATCCCAGCTGGCCAAAATCATGAAAATCTAAAGCTTAAAACGTTTCCGAGAAGTTAGAAGCTGCTTAGATCAACATGTGGTTTGCCAAGAACAAGCGAAATGAGTTTGAAATGGCCTCTATTTGGTTTAGTTTTTATTTTCTATAGAAGCGTGATATGCATTAAAACGCGAGACGATGTCTTGTGTCTGTATGTACCACTAACATTCACTGAATGTTGAGGCATCGTGTTTCTGATAAAGTCGTGTATGACGCTGTGCCCAGACGTCAGGTCGTAAGTTTATTCAATCCGGCCTTCGCCAGAAATTTCGTTGATTTCAGTCTTGATGCCGATGGTTGTTCCCGTAAAATCCCAAAGAAGGTATTCATCTGATACCTTAATGATTCCAATTGTGAGTTCTCCTTTTCCAATTGTTTCCTTAATTTCATATCAAGAGTGTTGATTCTTGGTTCAGATATTCGCACTTGAAGAAATGGGGTGACGACACAGGAGAGTATGTCTCGTAGAAATTGACTCCGTACTTCTGCTTGAACCCTTTTGCAACGAGTACGTGCCTTGCAGCAAACCACATGACCATCCTGGCCACGCTTCTTGACAAATACCCTACTACACCCATTAGTTCGGTTTGCCGTTCCTCGTGGTACCAGAGCCCACGTTTCGAGGTCCACACGAGGACGCAGATATCGGGACGACGGGCAAACCTCCAGCGTTTATCGGCACGTCTAGACCGTTGGCGACTTCTACGTTCTCTCTTTGGGTCTCTTTTTCCGACGAGACCCGTTCCTGCTGAGCGCACTCAGCATCCTCCTTCCAACTTAGGGTCGCTCCGTCGCCAGAGAGTTCCTCCACTCTTCCTTCGTCCTTGTCATTTTCGACCTTTACGACGGCGTCTAATTCCATACGCCGCGATTCGCAGTCTCCTTCCGCTCTTGCTTCCGTGGCACCGAGCGACTCTACCTCCGCTTTTTGGCATACACCCAGAGGGAGTTCCCGTTCGACCGTCACGGAAGCGTCTAATCCCATACGCCGCGATTCGCAGTCTCCTCTGTGATGGACACGCCACCATACGATGCAACGGTCCCCAACTGTTCCCCCTCGGTGTAGCGACCGGACGCGGCGTCAGCAGAGGTCTTGTCGAGATCGAGTACAGAAAGTTAGACCCGGCGTACATCGGAGTAGACCCAAGGGTCTTCGACGTCGGCGTAGGAGCTGTCGGAACTTGGGGCGGTAACGGCGCCCTATGAGCCGAGACGGAGGCTGGTAGCTGTCCGGCTGGATCAGGAGTCGTCACGGTGGACGTACGGTCCGGAGCGGACGTGTCGTCTGTCCGAGTAGTGTACAGCTTAAACGCTCGCGTCAAAGTCCGAGACAAGTAGTCCTCGAGGGAAGGGTCCAGTGTTCCGGTCGCCTGGCCAAGCGAGCTCGTCGCGTTCATCGGGGACGCTTGGGTCCCATCCTGTGAGAAATCTGGTTGACTGAAGTGCACCGTCTGGTTTCGCGGTGGTCTCGGTACGCCAGAGAAGACCGTGCCTACCGCCGGACTTACCGGAACGTTCGCAATTGTTGGCACCTGTGTCCCCGTACTTGGTCCACCCGACAAGGGTTGTGCCGCGCTGGTCGTTTTACCCAGCTGAGCCGCCGTTGTTTCCGCTGGAGGCCCTCGAAGCCAAGACGAAGGAGACCAGAGCCCCAGAGTGGACGGCATGTAGCATCCCGTGGCCTCCATCGTTCTCGCCGTTGCTTGCGAGCTAGCAGCTGACGAAGCTGGATTCACTGGTCCCGTCCATGTCGTGGTAGCCGCTGTTTTTCTGTCGTGGCCGCCTCTGGGTCCGCCCCGGTCGTCGTCGCCTGGGTCTCCCCCTCCGTTGGAGCGTGCGCCAACGCATTCAGCACGTCTCGTGGGTAGATCGTCCTCCGTTTCTTCGCCATCTTGCTCTTCGTGGACGGCCGTGAACCCGGCATTCGTTTCGATTGGCTAATCACCCGTGCCTTCGCCTTGCCCATCTCCAGACCTACCGTGTTCACTCATAGTGTTCCCCACGACTTTGTCCTCTTTACAGTAGCGCTCTTAACTGCGCTCCCAACTGTCCTTTGACTGCGTTATTCCGCAGCCGTTCCGTTCCACAATATCTGAGAGTCACTTCTTAGCCAGAAGATACCCTAGCTTCTCCACCAATTTGTCGCGGTCTATCTCGAAAAGGGGTCGTGAGTACCCTTCGCCTTTTTAGAGATGACTATGTATGACAGAGATAGTAGAACGAGTTAACTAAAATGTAAAAGTTTCTTTGTGTCGTTGTTTTGCTTCCGAGGTAGATTCACGACTGAACTTCTGTTTGCGTCCGGCAGCTATCCTGCACGGCACGCCCTACTTCGTCTTTCTTGCGTTTCTTTAATGCTCGCCGTTCCCATGGTCTGTCACCCTTTCTTGGTCTTGTTCGAGGTTGTCTGCACCAGCGTCTCGAGCCCTCCGTCCTCGCAGGTCCTTTCGACGTCCACCTGGACCTCAGCGTGGAAGTCCAGGTCCCCACAGTGGTACGAACCGATCCCGCTGGCACTAGTCAGACGCCCTTCGTCACGAAGTCTACCCAGTGCCTTTGTTAGCCAACTTCGCCGTCTGCGCGCGTGCCTCTGCGAACACGATGTACTTCATGCAGTCGACGAGCAATAGCAGGTTCGTGTCAGGCGTAGCCACAGCAAACCCGTGCGGGGTACCCGCAAAGTAAGGCCGCACGGTATTTGCGGAGTCGGGCTCAGAGCCGAGCTAACGAGCGAACCGAGCCTTGCAATCGCCAGAAGTTAGATTTTTTATCGCAGGAGCGCAGCGACTGCCTTTGCGAAGCAAAGACATTACTTCGTATGACATCCGTCCTCGCGGGAAGACCCATCCCCAATATAAAAAATGTAACACCTTGGCTTGACTTGACTTTAGTATGCATCCTCGAAAGCGCCGGCTCAAGACTGTGCATGTAGCCTCTGCCATATTAGTAGTCCACCGAACTCAACAAAGATTGTGAGAAGTATCTTGTAAATAGAGGCGGTGGTGAGCGAGTGCGTGGAGCGTAGCCCGCGAAGCAGGACCACGCGGTATTTGCGGAGGCGGGCCTAGCTAAGCGAACGGACACGTTGCACCTTATTATTTTATGCAAGGTCTGGGGTGCAACCCAAGTATGCTCTTACTAGAAGGTCTGTGCGATATCTCGAATACTCTATTTTCCTGTATCGCCTATGCGATTGTGCCGTTTTCCTTCCACACAAGCATCGGTGATAAGTGCGCCAGCATCAATACTTTTGATTTGAACGAGTCTAGCGCAGAATGTTCCACTGTGTGATAAGTGCGCCAGCATCAATACTTTTGATTTGAACGAGTCTAGCGCAGAATGTTCCACTGATACCGGAAATATGTATCACCAAGTGTGTTTTGTGGTATCAGGAAGTGTGGATGCACACCATTGTGCATACTAGCCTGAATGGTTAGGGTTAAGGAGAAAGGCAGGGAGGTTTCAACCAAGTGCGACCCGACCCGCTCAAAATTGTCAATGTGATGCCTGTGGATCGAGGGACTCTCTTCTTAAATGTAGCCTGCATCCCATGCTTATACAAGCCCGATGTTTTAGCTTTGCAATGATTCCAGTAGTATTTCTGTAGTATTCGCGGTGCAATGAGGGATTCGATTCGCCTGAGGCACTTCGTATATTTTTTGGTTTTTTCAAGATTTGAGGGGCAATGACATCCATCCCGCCAGGGTGTGACGGACGGGGAAGCAAATCCAATGTTTTTTTCTCTGAGAAGAGCCGTTTGAAGATGTAGGTACTTCAACGATTAGGACCTCGACGTGATGAACACGCTCACGTGGTTGCCACGTGGCAAAAGACGTCGTGCAAAAAAACACTTGGCGTCGCGCGTCGAGCGTTACCTGGCAAACTGTCAAATAAATAGGTGCGAATTGCAGTCGACTATACTCACAAGCGACATATTCTTAACCGTCTTGTTGTAGAACCCATGATTAGCGATGTTATCGGCTAGATATCCGTCCATAACAAAGACTGACAGGAAGAAAAGCAAAAGCAGATTTCTAAGTAGAAGAACAAAGATGGCTTAATACAGGACGTGTGTACTATATGATAAGGACGCACATATAACTATCAGAGGAAAGGTGATGCAACGATACTTTCACGTGGTGCTGAAGAATACTGGGGGTAATGGTTATTGTATTCTAGTAGTCCACCAGATAAATGAGGACCTCAACAAAGATTATGAGAAGTATCTTGTAAATAAAGGCGGTGGTGAGCGAGTGCGTGGAGCGTAGCCCGCGAAGCAGGACCACGCGGTATTTGCGGAGGCGGGTCTAGCTAAGCGAACGGACACGTTGCACCTTATTACTTTTATGCAAGGTCTGGGGTGCAACCCAAGTATGCTCTTACTAGAAGGTCTATGCGATATCTCGAATACTCTATTTTCCTGTATCGCCTATGCGATTGTGCCGTTTTCCTTCTACACAAGCATCAGTGATAAGTGCGCCAGCATCAATACTTTTGATTTGAACGAGTCTAGCGCAGAATGTTCCACTGA
>JAIKVB010000535.1:0-23878 GCA_024679045.1 Phytophthora brassicae | reverse complement strand
CGCCAGACTTTGGACTCGTGTCCTGGAGATTCGAAACCTTTAACCTGGCGGACGTAAATTTCTCCGTGCACGTCGACCTTGAGTTACGCTGCCGGGACGTCGCCTTGGCGCCACTTCATCTTGAACCTTGCTACAAAAATCAGAAAAATCCGGACACAGACAAGGTCGACTACGGGCGCATGTGTTTCCAAGTAGTCGAGTGCGTAGATTTGATAGTCGCCTCGCGCGCACACGCGCGCCTTGAACTGGACGAGCTCACTGTCAGGACCTGTCTTCGCACGGAACTGCACTGTGTTTCCAAGTATGTGAGCGCCTGGTGGTGGATCCACGAGGTCGAATGTTTCATTTTTCTCAAGGGCGCGAATTTCAACTTGAATTGCTTGTTCCCATTGCGGCCACTGTGGAGAGCGCCGTGCTTCTGCTACGTTAAGTGGCTCCGAATAATTTATGTCAGCACCAGAAAGGCTGCGTTGATCGACCTCGCCGAGATCTGTTCCGAACGTCGTGTCGAGGTGAGGTTCTCGACTGCTTCGCCGTTAAACTCGTTAACTCGCTCCGGTGACCAGCTCGTATCGCGCAGTGCACTGCGTGTGGCTTGGTGACGTGAAGCAGGAGTTGTTGTGCTGGCTGTAGCTGAAGCAAGTGGTTTCCAGTTGTCTTGGTCTGTCGTCTCCACTCGAAAATCGCGAACATTGTCGGTGCTCGTTCCGTTTCCCCCGTCTTCCGGCGGTGCTATAGTATCGCTGGGAAGAACAACTTCATCATAGAGCATCGTGTCCAGCGCTATCACGTTGGTCGTCTCCTTTAGTGGACTACCGTGCTCCGGGACGAAGACTTTGCAAGCTTTGATTCGCTCGTCATAGCCGACAAACCCGCCAATGACACTTTGTCCATCGAATCGAAACTTTTTGCGGCGGACAGGGTCTGGAGTGCGCACTACCATGGCCTGGCCGAAGACTGGAATGCCGGCAAGAGATGGTTGTGTCCCAAGTAGTCTCTCGTGAGGAGTTACGGACGCTCCACGTCTAGGAACACGGTTTCGTATGAAGGTTGCATGGATGAGTGCATCCTCCCACATATAGTGAGGCAGCTGGGAGTCGAGTAGCATGGCCGCCGCCATTTCGGTAACTATTCGAATGGCCCGTTCAGCAACGCCATTCTGGCTACTGGTGTACAAAGCAGTGTGCTGGTGACGGATTCCAGCGTCGGCCACTACCCGTTCAGCAACGCCATTCTGGCTACTGGTGTACGAAGCAGTGTGCTGGTGACGGATTCCAGCGTCGGCCACTATCTTACGAAAATCAGTGTTCAGGAACTCGGTACCGCCGTCGGTGCGTATCGTTTTAATACAATTTACGACTTTAATGGTGTCTGGGCTTGTCGCTCGACAAACTTGAGAAACTGACGTGTCTTGACCTTCGCTTCGTGCTTTGACTTGAGACCATCGACGTGCACGTAGTCGCGCCACACGGCGACCATGAAGTATCGACTGCGATGGTAGGATGGGGCGACAGGTCCGCTGAGGTCGACGTGGCACACTCCGTCAGCAATTTCATCAGGACTGCTGCGGCGTTGAGGCGCGGAGGCGGTTGTTACTTTGGCGAGAGCACAAGATCGACACACGGCCGGCGTGGGCTCATCTACGAGGTCAACCCCCAGAACAGCTGACCTGTTGCGAAGCCGTCGGCACATGTCGTAATTGAGGTGACCCAGTCGACGATGCCATGCTGTGAGTGAGTCGGGTCGCTTGATCTGAGCAGCAAACGCGGACTTTACTGCACCTTGGTACTTCATCGTTGGTATGATAACTTCGTACAGTCTTTTTCGGCACAGCGTGAAAAATAGGAGATCGGTGCTTGCCGCGTTTATGAGTATCGTACACGCAATAGTCCCCGTCTCGGTGGAGCTGATTCACTGAAAGCAGCGTGGCCGGCAGGTCGGGCGCGTAGTGCCGCGAGTGACAGACCAGGAATTTTTATGAGTATCGTACACGCAATAGTCCCCGTCTCGGTGGGGCTGATTCAGAGAAAGCAGCGTGGCGGGCAGGTCAAAATATCACCCTTGACAGATTTCAGTTTCAACTTTAACTGCTTGAACTTGTCCATGGTGTTAAATCTGATGCGGACCGAGCAGATCTGTAAGTGCACCTTTAAGTCCAACTGAGCCTGCACCGCCTGTGCTCCTAGCTGCTTTCCTCGGTCGCAAAACGTAGTGCGAGCGTTCATTTTCACACCCGAGACAATACAATTGCAAAAAAATCATTCAAAGTTGTCTACTGTCTCCTTGTGAATGTAGGCGACAGCGGTCAGGAAATATTTGTGGTTGCCATCCTTACCTATAAGAGTCAAACAAATGCCGTTGTATGAAGCGTCCTTCATGTGAGTACCATTGCATTCCCATACCGACAAAAACTTTCTTGTATTCCAACCACACTACCAATGGACAAGAAGGCTCGAAAGAACCGCCCTTCTGAGTCCACTTGGCAACAAACACGAGAATGCGGGTTTTATTAGCAAATTCGAGTAAAAAGCTGGTTAGACGTGCATATTCCGCTGCAGGATCTACTTTACGCCTGGCGTTTTCACGCTGAATTGTCCGATAAACCAGGGCAGGCTGGTTTGTCAAGTCGACACCATGGATTTCCTTCATATTGCTGACGACCCGTGCCATCGAAGTACTGTGTCCCTCTATAGTAGCAGCACTGAAGCCTGGCTGCTCCAAGAGATAATCGCTTTTCATCACAGCAACGCTGTTACAGAACTGTGTGTGTTCTAGACTCATCTTAGAAATATACCATGAATTATCCGGAATATCTGAAAGTTTTGACTTTGGTTTTTGCGCTGCTTCTTACTCGTATCCGTGATAACCAAAGATTCACGCTTGCGAGACAGCGAAATAAACCACGAACAATCACCAGCAGAACACAACCATTTTTTGTGAATATCTCCTCCTTCGTTGCGTTTCATATCTTTATTAGTGTTGAACGCGTAGCGCGTCACTAACGACCCCGCAAGCTCTAAACTGGCGAAGTCCACGAGTAGGGTAGGCTCTGCAACACCAAAACGAGACGTAAAATTGAGATTTGGAAGGACTCCACACTGTGCACTCATGCTGAATCGCTGTTTGTCTTGTGCTAGACGCAGTAGTTTTCAAATCTGGGTTTCATGCTGCGAAAAAATATTAATAGTGGCAAGGCTGAAAAAGCGAATTGCTAGATCAATTGTATTTTTAGGCCACTTCTCCACTAGTTCGTAAAAGACGCTCCAACACTCCATGAACGGCGCGCTAGTGGACATATCATCATATTCCGTCGCGTTAAGTAGGAATCCACCACACCAAACCTGATTGGCACTCGATTGAGGACAAGAAGCCTCGGCCCAATCCAACACGACCGTGTACTGATCGTACTCATCTATGAGGTCACACACAGTGCAAACGTCGGCAATGGCAGCGAGACTGACGGTATCACAGACGTTGGAAAAGTTGGTGTGGCTGGCCGCAAGAGAGACATTGAACATGTCAAGCACAGTACCCACAGTAGCATCTTGGCAATAGTGCGGTACCTGAGCGTAGCAGTATAGTTCGTTGAATTGGGCGCCGAGAGAAGCTTTGCCGTGGGTTGCCGAGTAGGCGATAGTGTTTCAGTCGTCAGCGTTCGAGTTGGCCATGTGGGAACCCACAACCACCACAGCGAACAAAATTGCTAAGAATAAGCACCACAGCGTAGATCGAGAGCAGTAGTTTCTGTTGCAGTACAGCTCCATAGCAACCGAGAGCTGGGGTAGGTTAAAAATCTGATCCATTTTAACCTAACCAGTTGGGTGCAGAACTCACTCTTACCAAAAAAAAAATTTATTTTTGACCGGAAATATTTTTTCAGCCGGTCATTACAAAAAAACTGGTTGGGATCAACAAGGGCTTAAAATAACCGTAATGCGTTGAATTTCACTGTGTGTGGTGTGCTCCGTTTCGAAAGTAATTAAATGCACATTATTATCCTTTTATTTGACGGGGCTTCATTTGCCTACTTGAAGCTTAAATATTGGGTTACCACTGGTAAATGTATTACATTGCTATCGTTGTTTAGTTATGACCTGGTATCTACAGACATGGGAATTGCCACAAATCCCAAAAATATGCAAATTTTGGGAGTTTTCAGATTTAGAATTTGGGACCGCTCTGACTTGAGCGCGTTGAAGGCGTTTACGCAATCAATTAAAAATATATTAAAGCAAAGGAAGAGTGATTCGCCCGTTTTACGAATTGCGTGATGATCAGAGTGGTCATCGAGTATTGACGACTCAAAATCGTGACGGAAACCTCGGAGGTCGGTGAATTGCTTCGAGAAAAAAATGCATGATGCCTTCAATGGAAAAGTCACTGATCTGAGCACGATATTCATCATTTTCCCATCATATTAACGAAAAATTGGATTCAACAGTTGCAGCTAACGCCACATCACCGATAACGCTTGGAGAGCCTCGAATCGACATCCTGTGATCGACCAGGAGACCGAATAGTCCGTAGAGTCACAAGCACTGTCGAACGCCTGCTTTAAATCTAGTTCAATTTGATAAGCGGTACGTAAAGCGGCAACTCTGGTGCAATTGTGTGAATTGCCACCGCAGACAATTTCGTGACAGCCGAGCTTCGTGTGTGTCAATGATCTCTGCAAAAGAGCTCATGGTCAAATGAACAAGTTGCTGAGGCAAAACAGGCGGAATTCGCTGACCAGGAGCATTAGAGCTCGTACGCTCAGCCACTATGGAGTTAATTCCATTAGCTACCGCAACAAACATGGCCGTTGTTGTAACAGCTAGCTTTTTAATATCCTCCTCATCAAGTCCACGATGGCTTGAAGAACCCACAAGTCAATTTCAAGGGGACATTGTCGTGCATTTGTGTGACTTAGTGCAAATTGACCGCAAACTTCGTGATTATCATCAATTTCGGAAGAATATCATCCGTAAGTAGGCCGATCATGCCAGTTTCTTTACTGTAGACACCAATGAGTCGACAAAATGCCGCCGCTTGCTCGTATAGATCGGTATATTTTCCTTGAAGCTCGACAAAAACTCAACTATGCGGTCGTTATGGCCCTTCAGCATCGACTGTATTTTGGGATAAAATTAAACTCGAATTTGGGAAACTTGGGAATCTGGGACCCCAATCCCAAAATTGCAGATACCTGGTTATGGCCGATGTCATGGTGGTCGTTTGGCTTTGCTTCGTAAAAGCAGTCGCTGCACTCCTGCGATAAAACATCTAGTTCATGACAAGTACAGTGCTCACTCGCTGCAAAGCTCGGTTTCGGACCCACCTCTGCAAATACTGCGCGACCTTGCTTTCGCGGGCACATGTGGCTACGCACGCTTGCAACCGCCCAGTCGCTTACTTACGTGCATTTCACCCGCTACGGGAAGTTAGGTCCTAACTTTAGGTCTTAACTTTAAGTTAGGACATGGTGTGGGAACAATACAAGTTTCTGAAAGATATATATCTTGGTGACGAGGAATTTAAGAGTGCAGTCAGCAATTCAGAAATCATTTATGCAGGGATTGACGTGGATAAAAAGAAGGAATTTTGTTATACTACTTCAATTCTCGTGGGGTTAGCATCTATTTTGCCTGGCAGGTATACTGTAGATAGCAACTTCAGCTCGTTGAAATGTGTTAAGAACTCTCACCGATGCTCGCTTAGCACTATGCTTTAGAAGGTCAGCTGCAGGTGAATCAATTCTTTGCGATCATCCCGCTAGCCGGCGCAGTAGATTCCTCATCCTAAGAGACAACCTTTCAGGTTTATCTGCTGGGCAGTAAACCCTTCGTGATCTACACAGACCATTTTTTTCGTTAGGGACAGCTACCTCATCACCTCATCTGTCGCAGTACATGACGTGTTGGTTGTCGTTCTTCGCAGAATTCAACTTCAAAAGGTGGAGTACAAGACAGGTAAGCAAAATGTTCTGGCTGACACACTATCTAGGCTACCTAATTATCAGTTGGCATATGCCGTTTTTCTCGAGTCTCCGCTCCAGGAGCTGATCCGAGCAGCTTACGTCGAATACGATGAACGGAGGGATCTTATAGACGTTCTGGACACCGGTTCGGCACAAAAACAGCAACTCATGGCTCGTCAGCAAGCCATGCTGCATAGGTTCACCCTCTCGAAGGGACTACTCTACTACCAAGTATATCAGGGGGACGATCCTCGTCTTGTCGCTAGGACATTCGTCAGCGTTCACATGTGTAGAGAGAAGACGTACACGTCCGTCGTCATAGACTTCGGTGACCACACATGTACAAGTGGGTTCGCTCTTACGTAAGATGTACGAAACGTGTCAGTGGATAAAAACCCCTCCTTCATCGGACGCTAAGCTCATGAGCTTGCCTGTCCCCTCGGACTTGTGGCGCTCGGTGAACATGTACTTCATTTTTTGATTGACACCCGATCGGCGGCCGTACTAGCGTCCTCGTTTTCGGTTGTCGCTTGAGCAAGATGGTTCGGCTTGTGTCCGTTAAACGCGGTGTCACTGCTCCATAAGCCGCCCAGCTCTTCACTGACAATGTATTTAGGCACCATGACCTCATTAATGAGGTATATCCTACGTGTCTCTGCTTGAGACAGGTTGTATACTCATGGCAAATTATTTTATGCACACAGATTGTTTCACCTGGGCCAGAAGTGCGTGCTGCAGGCATGGCTGGAGTGGAGTACAAGCTTACGGAGTTTCCGGAGTGGATCCAGGTTCGAGGTGGCGTCAGGAAGCGGCCCCGACACCAGTGCAAGGTGTGCTCGATCCGAAAGAGGAAGGGTGGTGAGCGTCGCGCAACTCGATGTGAGGGCTTGGGAAGTAGCGGCGCCGCCGCGTCACTGACAACGAAGAGGGCGACGGAGAAAAGAACGGGAGCGACGACGGCGAAGGTTCCAGCGAAGACGACGTCGAGCAAAAAGACTCTGCGAGTGAAGCTGGAAGTGCGGCGGGGGATGGGGAGCGTGGTGATTAAGATACAGGCTAGTCCTGCTGCTGATTAGGTAGCCCCCCCACCAATGATGTAGTAGCAATCAATGATAACTCCGTACATAGTCGAGCGATTTTGTTTGCATTCTGTTCGGCCCCGATAAAAGGGACATATACACTAGTGTGATGTACGCCGTGTACGATGTATTAAGCTTGGTTTCGGGTGTACCGGTATTCGACTACATGTGAGTAGAAAGCTCTGCCTTTGGATGAGCAAGCGATCAGGTCGACTTCCCGCAGTGCATAAAAATAGTTCGTACTTATCGAAGACAATACAAATGGTTAGTGTAGTCTGATCTTAACATGTTGTATATGCATCATGTAGCTACAAAGACAGGCGGCCAAGGAAGCCGAAAAGCCAGTGAGTGCGGGGGGGGGGGTTAACCTAAAAGTAGCGCCGTTAAGACTCGACCAAGACTTATGGCTTCCACCAGTAGGTCCTATAGCAGGTTTTAACTTCACCAGGACCTATACGGCATTTGAGACTTAAAAAAGGTCCTGGATCTCAATCAGATTGACTTGCGTTCAGTATTGAGCAAGGAAAACAGCGGAGCATGATCAAAGGTAAGCCGTAAATTTGAATTGCAGAAGAGGAGAATGGCATACTATGACGTAGTGTACAGCCGTCAACATTAACTTGCAGCTGAACAGACAGCTGTAGTCTGTGTTTGGCATGCAAAATTCTAGGACAGCAATCTAGGAAGTAACCGTCCCATAATCACTGTTGTGATTGGTCTAAAATCATTTAGGATAGGCAAGGATCCAAAAAGGTCTCTGGTTTGCTAGATTGCTACCAGAAAACTACAAGTACGTGACAGTTTCAAGCAGTGTGATTGGTAGATCAAGTACCCATTGGAATAAACATGATATGCTTTAGGATAGATACTAAATAGTTCAAGGAGGGCCTCTAGGCGAACCGTAAAGCTCCCATATCAATTAATCACTTCTCAATTTGATTTCAACAGCTACCGTTCCTTCTACTCAACCTCCTCCTTCTACTCAACCTCCTCCTTCAAACTCGCCCCACTCGCCGTCCAAGCCTCGCCGGACTTCCTCTTCATCCCAAGCTTCCTCCACGCGCGACAGTGTTACATAGTAGCACTTGTCAATTCAAGTTCAAGAGTTCAAGACAGGGGTATAATCGTGGTCATATAAGTCAGAAGAGAGGCATTCTGTGATTGTTGGTACGAGCCACATCGTGGGTAGTACTAGGTCACACGGGGGTTCCTTTATAGCACGAACTTAACATTCAGTGGCTTGTTGGTGTGGTTGTACGCTAGTGTAGTACATACATCTAGAACTCCTTCAGTTGGTCTGTGGTTTAGTGTGTTTGCCTTGTGGTGAATACCTGTCCCGCTTCTGGAAACACGGAGAATAAGTTCTAGATAGTTACCCGCTTGGCTTTGCTTGATCTACATCCATTGCTACTGGTCTGTTTGGTTCGGCTTCGTTGAATGGGTAAGCGAAAAACTCGTGAACGCGAAGATCCGTTTTTCAACACTACTGAGTCCTTAACTACTCGTAACAAGGAGCTCGATAAGCTTTCAAAGGACTTGTGGGCAACAACGGTTAAACAACTGAAGCTAGTTCAACTAATCCGAAACGTAATACCGTATTGTAAGGCCTCAGACGCCAGGAACTTGGTTCATAACTTTAACGAGAATTTGCAGCGTCGAATTCAGCAAACCCAAGGATCTTGGGAAGGTTCATTAGACCACTCCATTCAACTTTACAAGAAGCGTAGACTGTAAAAAAAAGAATTTAATCAGTTCTTTTAACTTTTGAGGTTTCAACTTCGGTTTCGGTAGATTTTTACAAAAGGTGCTGAGAAGTCCAGCAGTATGCCTCTCAGAAGAGGACGTACAGCTGAGCACCCATCTCCAAACCCAAGACCCCGTCAGCAGAGCAGAACAAATGCTTCTGATGACACTGAAATTTCAAGGCCTTCGACGCGTTCACAAACACGAGCATCGATGTCGCAATATGCGGCCAGTACCAATGACCAAGCGGATACCACCACTGACGCTACTTCAACGCCTTCAGCCGATGCAGGACAAGACCCATTGTCCATGCAGCAACAGTGCTGTATTTTACTCAGCAGCAACAGCAGTATCAAGCCCAGGTCCAAGCTCAATTGAGAGTCGAAATGCAACAGGCTAATGAACGCCTTGATTTTTTTGTATCATCAAAAGGTGAACACAAGAAGAAAAAACCTCCTGTATATGGGAGCAAATACGGCGAAGACCTTGAATTATGGATCTTTGCTACATAGCAGTATTACGCTCATAAGCGTCAATTAATGGAAGCAGAGTCATCCGACTTTGTGACGCTAATTTCGAGTAACTTGGACAAGTCCGTGCTAAATTGGTATCGTGCCTTTATTGCGGATTGTGAGCGCATGAACGTGCATAGATCATGGCCATTGTTTAAGAGCCAATTGCGTACACGCTTCAGGCCCAATGATTTCGAATACGATTTTCGAGAACGGATGTTTCACTTAATGCAACGCGAAACTATCCACGAGTACATCTCTAAGTTCCAGGATTTATTGTCCAAAACTGAGTTAGATATCAGTGAACTAGAGAAGCGGTTCTTTTTCCAGAATGGATTACGGGAAGAGACTGCGAAGATGATCAAGGAAGAGAGTCAGAACACTCTTGAAGAGGCCATTCAAATCGCCTCCAACTTTGAGTTTGCCCAATATTCGGGTAAACCATCTCGTGTTCCGCCCAAGTCGTCTAAGCCAGCGTCAGTGGATTCGGGTCATCGTGCGAATAAGTCACGACCCCAAAAACCCAAGCGTTTTGAAAAGAAGAAGGATAAGAATGACGAATGGACCAAATCTGCTACATGCAACAACTGTGGTGTTGTTGGCCACACATCTCCACAATGTACGGCTCCTAAACGTAAAGAAGCGAATCACTACATTAGTGGCGCGTTGTATGCTATTCTTGAAGCAGAAGCTCAAACTTTCAAAAACGATGGTCAAGAGAGACCCGTTACCGTCTTCATCGACAATGGATACAGTCTCAACGGCGTGTCCGAAGACTTGGTGAAACAACTTAAGCTTGAAGTGACCGAGGGTGCGATGATGCAAGGCGACCTTGGCTACGACCAGGTTGTGCATCGTCCTCGTCGAACTATACACACGAATCTACAGATAAATGGGTTCGCATTGACATCAGGAACATTCCAGGTTTTGCCTGTCCGGAGAACAAGGATGTTATCATCGGTCTGATGTGGCTTCGTGAGCAGAATCCGGATATCGACTGGAGTACAGGACGTCTGACGCCTCGCATCAACATGGAACCCCATGAGGAAGTTGAAATAAGACTGCCGACGCGACGTCCGGTCATTTGGAAGGCTGGACAACGCCGAGCTCGTGTAAATCAGAGCCGCGAAATCTTTAACTACTATCGACAGCAAGGCCACCACAGCCGTTATGAAAAATTTCTTCTCAGCAGTGTTTCATAATGTTGCGCCACGACAAAGACTTTGAAGCCATCTTTGTCATTAATCCCCACGATTCCGAGAAGGCCAAACGCTTCAGGAATCAAGGATGGGAAGCTCTCAAGGACAATCCGGCGTACGATACGTTACGTAAGTATGCGGACACAGTTTTCCGCACGGAACTTCCAAGTGAGACACCTCCAGTACGGAGGGAATTGAACATGAAGTTCAGCTGAAACCTCGTACTAAGCCTGAATCTGTCAAACAATGGCGCCAGAGTCCTGAGCAGCGCAAGACAATCCCAGAATAGACCAAATAGATTGTTCAAGCAGGCATTATTCGACCAAGTACGTCTGCCTTTTCGGCACCAACGTTTTATGTCAAGAAACCTGTGGGTTGGCGCATTGTGCACGACTATCGTCAGCTGAATTTAGCGACGATCTTGCCGGCGATTCTGATGCCGCGCAAGGAAGACACCTTTGACGCCATGTCTGACAGTCACTGGTTTTCGAGCATGGACCTGCTTTGGAGTTACTATCAGGTTAAACTATGATCTATTTGAGTATCTAGTAAATCCCATGGGTCTTAGCGGAAGCCCAGGTACATTTAACCGGCTTCTGCAGAAAGTCTTTCGAGAGTTACGCGATGTGATAAGAATTTACTTTGACGATATCTACGTATTCACACGGAGTAAAAATGTGACAGACCACATTGCGGCATTAGACCGTGTGCCCAAGGGGTGTGAAGAACATCAACTTTATGTCAAATTGTCTAAATGCCAGTTCTGCGTAGATATGATAGAATGCCTACGAGACTTTGTCGGACGAAAAGGCGTCCGAATGGATCCAGACAAGGTCAAGATCATCGCAGAATAGCCAGTGCCCAAGACAAAGAAGCAAATGGAAAGTTTCTTAGGCACTACCGTCTGCGTATCAAGGTTCTGTAAAGACTTCGCGCCATTTGCTGGACCACTTCACGACAGTATCAAGGGAAATGGTCCCCGAGAAGCTATCACACTCTCAGACGCCAGCTACGCTGCTTCAACGAGCCCCAAACTCGTTTGACAGCTCCACCGGTGCTCAGTCTTCCAGACTTTTCGAGACCATTTCGTATCCGAATGGACGCCTCGAACTTTGCGATCGGGGGACTCTTATTTCAAAAGGAGGGAGAGTTAGAGCACCCGATTGCGTTTACCGCTCGGAAGATGAAGCCAGCTAAGCTGAATTACCCTGTTCGTGAACAAGAGCTACTCGCAATCATGCATGCTCTGAGTGTGTGGCGTGTGTATCTTCTTGATCGACCATTTACAGTCGAAACTGATCAAAAGAGTATTGAGATGATCCTTACGCAGATGACCACCAATCGCAGAGTGGCTCGATGGTCTAATGAACTTGCTGAGTTTCAACCGTTGTTCAAGTGGATTCCCGGTGAAACTAACACCGTGGCTGATGCATTGTCGTGCAATCCAGAGTTCGAACGGAAAACTGCCCAAGTAAGCTTGCATGAACTACTGGATGCAGCGAAGAACAGTGAAATCGTGGCAACGATAATGACAAACAAGGTGACAGTAGCTCAAACCGCGAAAATAGTGTATTCGTGGAACAAAGACCTACGTTTTAACTTCACAAAGTCCTAATTTTGAGACTTGGGTCTTCAAATAAGACCTGGGTTTTAAGCTGAAATGTGGTACACACACCAATCGCCACAAGAAATCGCTGAAAAATTGCTCCCGGAAGTACTTACCTGAAGATAGACACCAAATAGAAGACCACATTAACCGCTCCAGAAGTACTTACCGGCTTCCTCCGCTTATTGTCGACAACGCCATATAGGAGCGACCAATCATATTTCTCCATTTTGATCTCTCTTCAACCTCCGCATATAGGAGACAGCTACTATCTTATCGATACAATTTTGACTGGTATCATACCGATACCGGTTAAGACCAAAACCTATAGACGCGAGCCATTCATTTGGCGATGCATTCTGCACCCCAACGGGCAGCCCCACCAAAGCGGCGAGCAACCCTTCATGGCGCAGGAGAAGCTGGATGCTGCCAACGCTCTGCAGGCGACAAGAAACGTCGCACGTGTAATCAACGAGCGGTTTCCGGACTTAAGTGCCAGTGCCTTCGAGTCACGTCGTAAGTTAGTGCTCATATGGCTACATAACAAGCCGATGCTCGTCCTGCAGTTCTCAATGAAGAAAGGAAGGAGCAAGAAGAAAGCACGCCCAGCAGGAGTGGGTACAAAAATGCCTTTAGAAGTTGAAAAGGAGCTGGTTGTTTAGGTGAACAACCTTCGGAAAGAGGGCGTACCCATTTCTACTAAAATGCTGGCGCTACAAGCTCAAGAGCTCGCAAACCTAGAACGGTATAGAGCAGATTAGTGCGTCGTGGAGGTGGAGGCGTGGTTGATTTAGATGACGACATAGAGGTGGACAAATATGACAATGAATAGATAACATTTTTGTTTCAATTGTGCATTGTTTGTTTTCGGTATATATGTACCGGTTAGGTGCCAGAATCGGCACCTCCCTTCTGAGCATAGATACCGGTACCTGGTATGTCTCCAATAAGCGGAGGAAGCCGGTACGTGCATCATACGTTGGTACTCACCTCTTCTCCACACTTAGCCCTCTTGCGATCTTTCCCCGGGCGCTTCCCAAGCCCAAAGCCGATGCTTGTGCTTTTGTGCTTTCCCTAACGTGGGTATGATGATGAGGCGGAAGAACTCAGCATCCGAGTCATCTTCGCCGCCAGTATGCAAGCTTGGTGTGAACGCGGGAAAACCACTTACTCGCAACACTACTTACGATTGGCTAAAATTCAACAAATAAACGCTTTAATACTTGCGTTAAGACTTCCCGCTGCAGGATTGGTGCCTCTGTCTGGTCTTAAGTTAAAAGCCGGAGTCTTAAAGGCCTCATTAAGCCTAAGGATAAGACTTACCACTAGAGATGCTCTTCCGGGATTAACTGCTGCGTAGACGAACTCGCGCGAATCTTGACATTTCTGGCAGCCGCTGTATTGTTGGTTCGGACTCGGAAGCTCTGTAGGCATACACGGATCAGTATCAGATGAATGTATGACATCATGGCAATCTTTAGAGTGTTCTTGATACGTCTGCTTCATGTACGTCTCCAGGTAGTTATCTAACTCCTCCCAAGATTCAAACTCGCCCTTATCCATCGGAGGGGGCACATACCTCGACTTCCTGTCCTTCGTCAAAGTCGTGGTTCGCATGTCGCGGGTGCGTCGAACCTTCCGAGCGACCTTGCTTCGAGTGGTGCGTGTTGGTGCTCGTACGGCTCGACGTTCCACGGTCAGAATCGACCCAATCTTCGACGTTCAACGCGGCCGGTGACGAGGGGGCTGACGTTCCTTCGCCCGCTTCACTTGTTTCCTCGCGCGCGCCTTCACGGCCGCTAAAAGGCACCGGTCGGGCGCCATATTTCCCCCTTTTTTCAGCCCGCTGGGTTTTCTCAAAATAAGTGGCGGGGGGGGAAGTATACACTGGGTATACACCGTCCGCCGGACGGATATCAAAAGAGGCAGGGAGTGGAAGAACTGCGGAAATTCATTTTCTTGTACACACTCTGGGAAGTACAAGGCGCGTGGCAAAGGAAAGAGGAAGCGGCTGCAGTCCAGAGCCATGTAGTGTGGAGCACAGGTATGTTTGGTTTCTGATTGGGCTCAGTTGGGTGTGATTTGAGTTCAGCTGCAAAATGTAGTGCTCGTTTGGGTGTGTTTGTGCTAAATGGATACCTGTCGTTACTGTAGATCAAAGCTTGCGTCCAAGTAAAGGATGCCTCGATTCCTTGGTTTGTTTTGAGGGTTACCACGTCTCGATTGGTGCACAACAACTCTTTGAACAAGCACTCGTTCAACCAATACCCGCATATAAGAACTGCGCTGAAACCTGAAGTAGTGTCTACGGTGTATGAGCTTCGTAAATCAGGGGCTAAAAAGGAACATTTTCAAGTTTATCCACGAGAAATCCAAAAGCGAACCATCTCAAAAGGATGTTCATAATCTCGTTCGAAGGCTGAAAAAGAAAGAGTAGACGGCCGACACCAGTGCCAAGAGGCTGAAGCAGTATATGGTAGATTTTCAGAGGAGCCAAGAAATGTGGATCGCATCTTCGTGGACGATGTGGGACAAAAGGTTGCCACTGAAATCATTTTCAGAAATGCATATTAGGATGTAACATTGCGTGTATTGTAGAAAATTGCTACTTGTATCACGATCCAGACGAAGCATATGCGTCAGCTGTTTGACAAATTTTCTGAAGTACTGATGATTGACGCGACTCAAGGAACAAATGCTTCCAAGTACAAGGTGTTCTCTATTATGACAAATGATATCTTCGGGAAGGGACAATTCGTACAGCATGCATTTGCCCAGAACTATCGTCGCAGTACACTTTTGACCGCGCTAGAAGAGTTTAAGCGGAACAACCCCGCATGGCAACGAATCCAGTGTATCCTGATTGGATTTCACTGAGATGGCCGTTCTGAAGAAGGCTTTCCCGGATGCAAGATTGCTCCTTTGTCAGTTCCATGTCATCAAGTACTTATGCGAGGAAATATCAAGTTCAGACTATGGATTTTCGTCTTGGCAGAAGTAGCAACTGCAAGGATTGGTGAACATGTTGGTGTATGCGAGGACGGAGACAGAGTACTTGAAGTATCGCAGCTACATGCGCCACATCATAAATATCGGTAGAGGCGGCACATCACGTAAAGGGGTTGTAAGTGGAGCTGGCACTCGTAGAGACGAATTGGGTGGTGGTTGTGACGAGTTGGGTGGTTGTCGTGGTGAATTGGACTCTGAAAGTGGCGTCGAAGACAACCAAGAACCCAAGCACCCATTGAGGCATACTTTAAAAGCATTTGGACTCTTGTAGATCTATGTGGTGTGCATTCGCAGGGGAGAATGCTGTAACTATGGGAAACAACACAAACAACCGAATCGAAGCATCGTGGAAGTAGTTGAAAGAGCTTGTCAGCTCATTTATGGGGGTTGACGAGTGTGTGGCTTCGATCATGCGGTATTAATATCACGAGGAGAGAAAGTTACTGGACTGCTTGTACAAACTGAGCCTCGTCCAAAACGCCAATTACGATCGTGTAATGTAGTTTCTTTCTAATTTGGTTAGCGATCATGCGTGCGAGCTGGTGTTCGAACAGTACATCTACACTATCACTAAGGCCAAGTACAAGTACTACGAACCAGTTTCCGATGTGACATATGTTCTGCATGATGGCGATGATGATGATGCACTTGACGAGCCACGGTGTGAACATTCGGTGACAAAACGAGACTGGTCGTGCTCATGTCTTTTCATGAGCACTCGACTTCTTCTGTGTAGGCACGTTCTTTTCCTTCGAAAGGCACTTGGTTATGAGAATGTCATCCCCACCCAGATGCTGAATCCAAGGTGGCTTCTGGCGTCGTTGCGTTCAGCAATTGAGCTACCAGAAATTTCTGTTGAGCCATTCGCTGTCTCAAGGGTTATCCCGGATGCGATCCCGACATGGGATTCCAACAGAAAATTTCGGGAAGACCTTCTAGTTACATCAGCTATCAGAGAGCATTTGAGTGTGCTCGGCATGAAAGACTACACGAAGGCCATGGAGATGCTCCGCGGTGTTGCCACTCGGATTAAACATGGTTATTATGGTGCGATTTCGCGTGCATCCGAGCTGCATGAGCCTGAGGGACCTGAAGGCATGGATGATGTGGTAAGCACGCACAGCGGAGACTTGGAGGACGTACTCAATGAAAATAATGCTCCTCCGCGGACAGCTTCAACTCAGACACCAGAAACCGCACGAGATATTCAGTCGACTTCGAGCTCGGTACGAACGACTCGGTTGGGAGCTGACCACCAGTTGGAGCAGTTGGGAACCGAGCCTTCCCAGTTGGGTGACAAACCTTCAGTTGACCAGTTGATCAGTGAGCAGCCACGAAATGTTGATTTGAGCGAGAACGCTCGGTTGGTTATCGAGGTGGGACATTGGGCACTGAGCTGGCATCACCTTGTCCTGCAGCGCAGCCCAGCGAAAACACCGGATGACCAATTGAGCTCGCCAATCTTGAAGATGCTTTTGAGATTGAAAGTCCACTCAAAGCAAAAGGACGACCCAAACAACAACCGAGGGCAGTGAAGGCAAACCGAAACAGTGTCATTGCGATGATTGTGGAAGATATCAGGTTGAGAACGAACTCAACCTTATTTCACTGTATGAACTTCTGGAGAACACCCCAACCTACAATTCTTCGCGAGAGAAATTATCGCAGTTCAAGCAGTTCACGTTCGTAAACAAGCTGAAGCCCCATATTGCTCATGAGATCTCCAAACTCCCAGCAACAAAATACCTACTGAGACCTGAAGACATAGTCAGAATATTTCCGATGGGCCCGATATCGAGATCTATGAGAAGGTGGTCGCGTACCAAAAGAAACATCGTTGCGTCCGCGAATTGACCAACGCTCTGGAGGTTGTGAGTCTCGGGTTTTTTGCGAACTCCACGGTGGCGCTGATGAAAAAGTGGCACACGGCAACCAGAATTTTGAAAAGTTTGAGCGAGAACTGCAATGGACGGAACAACTTCAATTTTCTTGTTTCACAAAAAGGAGCTTTGCTGTAGCCGAGAACGCAGAATTGCCTGCTAAACTGAAGAAGATGCCGCTACTGTCCAAGAAGGTACGGGTTACTTCTAATTACATTGTCTTCGGATATACTAACAAGAATAACGTGTTCTATACAGGCTGAAGTGCTAGATCTTACTGCTACAGAGTGCCTGGCAAAAGATATAATGCACCAGACACTGATAAAAAAAGTATGGCAGCGACCCAAACGTCGTTGTATTTACAGCTTCAAACTGGGGGTTGTTGTTGACGGGAAGATCATGGCTAGCTATGGCGATATCCAGCTTGCAATGACGGGTCTGTCGAAAGAGATGGTTCTATCTCCCGTGAATTGTAACCTCTGTGATGATGAATCTCGCCCAAGGACAAGTGTTCGTCTATAATTCATGCTCGCCCTCCTACTTGATGAGCGTTCGGGCTATAGCACAAAAGTTGATAGCTCTACTACCACCGGAAGCAAGACCACGCCTACGCGTGCAGACGTACGAGTCTGGTTTGGGAGGTCAGGTCGACAACTACAACTACGGAGTCTACGTATTGCTGGCTTTCAAGATTGTCTGTGGTGCCAAGCCACTTGGACATATTAACAAGCAGGCACTACAGTGTCTACGCTACCGCTACCTGTGCATATGTCTGCAAGATTAAAGTAGTTCTTAAAACAGAAAAATACAATGCATATTTGACTCTTACTCGTGGGAACATCTCCATATGCGTTATTAAAGTCAAGACACTTGTGCTGAGGGAAGTATCCTATATGTTTTTGAACATGCTGTACCAGCTCATGTCAAGATGCTCAAATCTCAAAGTGCTCCAACCGCAAGCGTAACGCCCATTAGGTACGTGTTGTTATCTGGCGCACGTATATTTTCTGGAACTGACTTCCGACTGGCTTTCTGAGTTGCAGTGCATTTGGGCTCCGTCTGTGTACCCGATTCACAGGTCTGGGCACTGTTGGAAGATGGATGGGCGCAGTTGGGTGCTCATATCACGTCACACGTTCTTGAGTTGGGCGCAGGAACGAGTGCCTTTTTTGTTTTGGTGTTATATGCGAAAAAAATGCGTTGCGTCCACCTGTTGTCTAACTAAAAGCGTTGGAATTCGTTTTCTTTATGCGTTATTACAGAAGCCTCTCTCAGTAAGCGATGAAGGTATCCGAAGTGATTCCAGAGGAATTTATGAGGGCTCTTACAATTTTCTTTATAACCCGTACAAGTACGAAAACAGGTGTCTCTGATGCCTTCAAGTTTTAAAAGAGAGCTGATCAGGGGTGGAAACGAGGATTATATCGTTAGGTTTTACTACAGGTTATATAGTAAAACCTGCGAGGCTCTAATGTTGGCCAACAGGTTATTCTAAAAATAAACTGTGAGTAGTGGTTTTCTGCTATCTCTATTTCGAAAGTTGCCTGCTTGAAGATGAGTGAGCTCAACCTTGACTCCAACGAGCTACCTGCTGCATCATCAGCGAGGAAGAAAAATCCAGGTAGTCCATCTTCAACGATATGGGATATATTTACCAACGAAATTTCTCCACAACGCAAGCTCTCAGCTGTATGCAAGCACTGTACCAATTTGATATACTACAGCAAAAAGACGGAGCAAGTAGTTATTCATCTGAACAAGTGTCCACAGTTTCAACGTGCTATGATGGGTACAAATATTGAAGACAGGCCGACATGGTTTAGTTACACAAAGAGTGCGAGGAAAGATGTGGCCGTCTCACTAACGTCCCCCAATACTATTGTCACTCACCAAACAAGCCTTAAAGAATATTGCCTCCCTGAAATTTCTCGTTGCGACCAAAATCGTGAACAAGAACATCGCCATGCACTTTTCGTGACTGCCACCCCATTTCAACGAATTGAGGATCCACACCTACTTAAAGCTTTCCAAGCGTGCCGCCCCGGAATTCAGCTACCAAACCGCAAGCAACTTAGTGACAGCCTGCTGAATAGATGCTATGCTGACCTCAAGCTCAATATCAACCATCACCTTCTGCAGGAAAAATCCATAGCATGTATCACCAATGACTCATGGACTAATGTGACAGGTGACCCTGTCGTTAACTACATGCACGTCATCCGATCTGCATCGCTGTATTTGGAATCGGAAGCCACCGGTAAGAAGCGCCACACCGCTGAATGGATTGCGAAAGATATTGCGCGATTGATTAAACCATGCAGCACTTTAATAGTGGGTGTATGTACTGACAATGTGAGCGCAACAAAAAGCCTGGGAAATTCTTTCAAAATCTATCCGACCAAATTGTTTTATGGTTGGGTGCACACACACAGCACCTTTTTGTGAAATACATTTTTGCTGCAACCAAAAATACTCAAAGCAACTAAGACCCCTGCGTACTCGGATGACTATCGTTTTGAGAACTTCTGGATTTTGCAGTTTCCAGCAAGGAGATTGTCAAGTTTATACGCAAGAATCATATTTTGAAAACTCAGCTAGAATAAGCGCAATCATCTGAAAATATTCGAAAACTAGCACTACCTGCTGATACGAGATCGGGGTCGTACAAGTCTTGTATCGAAACACTTTTACATTCCGAAAAAGAATTATATACACTAGTGCTAAGCCGCGAGTTTGTAACAACTGGAACGGCAGCTCAGCGTGGCAAGCGTGACAAAATAAAGGCTACTATTACGGCTTCTGATTATGTTCCCAACTTGAACAAAGCTCTCAGCATACTTAACTTAATTAACCCAAGACTGAAGCTTTATCAAGGTGATAAGGTACCACTATCTGAGGTGTACTACGCATTTTTGCATCTGGCAGACGAGCTAAATGGTCAGCCCAGCTGACACGATATCGCGGCGCCGGCTCTCGAGTTACCACGCCGTGTTTAATGTTGACGATCAGCATTATATTTATGTGCAGTAGGTACTGTTGACCCAGAATGGCGTTACGGCAACCATAACACGACGCGACGGCGAGAAGTAAAGCAACCATAGAGCTTAGAGCAACCGCAACAACAGCTGGTCAACGGTAATTAGATATTCTGAACCTATCACAATTGCACTTAAAATACCTGGGCATGTCGACTTCGTCAGAGTGTATCTCTAAATTTAGAGATAATTACAACACCCGAGAGCACAATCATGTATGTACCGTACCTGACAACGGGTGGGCTATATCTTGCACACTTTCCGTTTCTCCTGTACCACGATGGACGAGAAAACACTGCCCTGGGAGTTGGT
Organism: Phytophthora brassicae; assembly: GCA_024679045.1. Taxonomy (NCBI): domain Eukaryota; phylum Oomycota; class Peronosporomycetes; order Peronosporales; family Peronosporaceae; genus Phytophthora; species Phytophthora brassicae. The sequence continues at coordinate 3,544 of JAIKVB010000535.1, read as the reverse complement.
ACGCGCAAGGCTCGGAGAGCTAGCCAACACGAAAAGAAAGCTGGAGACCATGAACAAGAACCTGGAAAAGATGCTGACAAGATGCTGACAATTCAGCTAGAGTTTATGTCTGCTATCGAGGAGGATGAAGAGCGTAGCTACGCGCTGACAGCAGCTCAGGATAACAGCGCCACAGCGCAAGACGAGATGTCGTTTGGAATACTGCTCGAGATGGCGATCAACACACTTAAAAGTTAGCCAGATGTTCAGAATGTGCATATTTATTTAACTACTTGAGTTCTTTTTAAGTTTGTGGGTGATCTCACTTGTCTTCATAGCATTCGATTTGGACATATCACGTCCCTGTGAGAGATGCATTATAACCCAAAGCATCCTCAAACTCATTACATTCACGTCCTTGGAGGAGACATTGTAGTTTTGCTGTTCATCTCTCCCAGTAAGAAAATTGTGTGCTTGGGCGACAATCAAGACGCCGCAACTGGCTCCGTCTGGTTGCTGCGGGCGTCCAAGCCACTCGATGAGATCGATGAAAAGCTTGCTGCTGGGCATTGAGGTTTTGTGCTATCGCTCATCAAATCCAGTGAGTCCCTCTTTTACGATGCTTCGAATGTCGTTCGAGTCCATCTGTATTCCATTCCAGACCACCTCCATGCCGTCGTGGTACTCATCATCGATTAGAGGCTCGAACATGTAAACGTGGGCACGTAGAATATTTCTCTGTGTAGCCTTGCCCGTGATGCGAACGATTACGATGCCCAATGGTTCCCGTTTAGGCTCACAGGACGAACACTAAACTTGATCTCTCCGAGTGGCACTGTCGGTGTCGCCGGCCATCCTACTGCCGATGTAAGTGATGACAGCACGTAGCAGTTTCCCACTCAGCTGCAATAATTTATAAACAGAGATCGATGGGGCTATCATTCAGCCATCCTCGGCAGATTCCACCCACAATGTTGTCGAAACTGATTAGACCATCACCAGACATCGTCATAAAATCGGTGCGCAGCCGGCAATAGGTAAAATTGGATATGATCTCGTTCGCAAGAACTCGATGGCGTTGAACCAGGCCGTCTGCCGACCTGCCTGATGTCTTTGTCTCGTCGACAAAAAGAGCAGCGTCTGAGTGCTCTGTTCGCCAATCTTGTTCCAGCCACTTTCGGTCCTCGAACCACGCACTACATCTCATCTCGACAGCGTAAAACGCAACGGGCGAATGCACGTATTTACTGCGCACAATTTGTGACCATATCAATAAAGTAACCATAGCGTTAGAGCAACCATACCCTATAGGGGTTAACCCCTTAGTTCCCATATGTTGGACCGTAGAACATAAGGGAATGTTGTACTTACTGTTTGTATGTGGCAACTGTACATTCTACAGAATAATAATTTTAAGTCAAAAGTTTGGGCGCAAAACATCCAAATGCACAAGTTTAGGTTTCGGTCGAGGTGTAGTTCAGATTGGTCGTTAACAAATATATACTCACCACCCACTACGAACTAGTGGCTCCCAACAGACTTCATTCCTCAAAAGACGAAATCGGAAGCAAATGGTTGGCAGAACGGGGAAGCAGCTGCTGCGGAAACTCACGGAGCAGGCGCAGCAGCTGTGTCGGGTTGCGCAGCTGAGCGACAGACATGCACGTCGGATTCGGCGCGAAGGGCGATCTTGTGGAAGAAGTTGAGCCGCATACGAAGAGAATCAGAAAAGAAGGCGCCAAGCGAACTACATTGGTCATGACGATTCGGTCGTCGGTGAGGGACGCTCGAGCTGCGGAGGCAAAGGAACAACAGACGACCGAGGTGTTAGAAGCAAAGGAGACGACAGCGGGAGAGACTACGGCCGATGTAGCAGCATCAGAATCGGCGGAGGTGAAGGAGGACCAGGAGGTCAGCGAAAAGGACGTGGAAGACGATGATACGTATCCTGTCCCGCTTGCAAGTTTCGGAGCGGCAGCCGCCCTCGCGGACATTGTGATCACTATTACAGCGTTGGAGCACGTCGTCACACCTCGCGTGCAAGAACCAAATCGTCAGGGCACCCGGAAACGTCGCCGTGGCGTGCTCCAAGAAGACAGTGACAACACAGACGCTGCTGAGGCTCCCACGTTGAGCCAGTCTGTCGAGAGCCGCCCACTGGCGTGCGTTATTGGTGGGGATGCTAACTTGATGGACGCTGGTGCTGATAATTACACTGGGCTGAACTACGACGAGGACTCTTCGTTGCAGGAAGAGCCTGAAGACGAGGAGGATTGTGACGACGATGAAGATTGGAGGAGGACTGAGACATTGGTGCTCTCACCGACCAAAATTCGAATGAGGAAGACACGGAGATGCCTGCGTCTCTTTGCTCATCTATGACGTAGAAAAAGAAAGCGATGTCGATGATGCGAACAAACGGGTGGGAATATGGTAAGTTATGTCCAACATACTCATTTACTATTATGGTCGATGACCAACATAAGAACCAACATATTCTAACTTGTGATGTGTGTGCTATTTACAGATACTGCAAAGTTTGGTTCTGATCCGACCTTTGCCGACTTGTATGATGGCCCGTTCGGTCCGAGCAACAGCGTGATGTCGGTAGCTGATGATCCGTTAGCTCTGCTGCTGTACTTTATACCCCAAAGTTCTGGAGACAGATTGTAGAGGAGAGCAACAGGTACCATACACAGTCCATTCCGAATCGTGCTGCAGCTATCCGGGCCCAGCAGCGACATAATGGTGTGGAAGTCGAAGAGTTGGGCGATATTCGCAGCCGCCTGTCTGGAGTTGCTGACATCGAACCTTGCGAGGTACTGACAGTTGTTGTAACGGGGTTACTTATAATATAACTATGTTACTAAAGGGTATGGTTGATGTAATATCACATCCCTCCTTAAGTCGATACTTCGACCCCTGATAGTTTATACGGCTCACACACCCAATCGATATTCATTTGATTAGGTTTCACTATGGTAGATAGTGGACTTTATAGATATACAGAAACCGGCTTTGCCGACATAAAAATAATAGAAATCAGTTAATCTTTTGAGTTAAAGAGTTCAGTGCTTTATAAATTAAAGCCCTAGTTACTATTGAAGTTTGTAAGCAGCTGTCTTACGCTCGCCATAAGTTCTCGTATAGAACTTAAGGTAGCTAACCTGCTTAATACTCTAAGAGTCGCTAAGCCTTCCTCTACCCTAAAGTCTACGGCAGCCCCGCTGGACTTGGTAGCACTAGTAGTTAATCCTACACCTGACTGTCCCTCTGTGATAATGGATCACTTCGCTCAACTGTCCCCGAGCCAACAAGACGGGCTTAACAAGCTTATGTCTTTGATCGGACCCGAAGGGGTCTCTCATCTTGCTTCGCAAGGCCCTGACGCTGTTAACGCGCGTCTAGAGGCGTTCTCTAACTATGAGAATGCTCTACTCGAGCACATTCAAAAGCAAATGACTGATGTCGCGGCGGCTTCGGCGCCTCAACATTCTTCTAATGACGCTCATAGAGCCAAACCACTCATGGTGAGTGTAAAAACCTTCGAAGGAAAGGATGGAGA
>JAIKVB010000534.1:388-23954 GCA_024679045.1 Phytophthora brassicae | reverse complement strand
TTATGTATCTACTTTTTGTGACTCTAGTTTTAACTGATATGTAACTGTAACCAGCCCGTTACAAGTACAGCATGCAAGGAGGGAGACTGCTGTCTGCAGGTCCTGCGCTTACTTTGTGAATGTGCCCTCTGGAATGGAAAACGTTTGCTTCAATTGTGTGCAGAAGATCTGCAGTTATCATTTTATAGCGCGATGAGTAGCCAAGGATTGCATTGTAGACATATCACACTACAGAATGCGAGGAAAACACATTTGAACAAAGTTCTCGTTGCAGAATGAAAGAAATATATTCTTTTGAAAAGCTACGCATGTGATCCGATCTGTTGTGTCATTTTCTAAGTGCTAGATGCTGGCTAAAAAAATATTTTTTGTATCATGCTCCTACTCTTCATCGTCAGCGGAATCAACACAGCACGAGTTGCACGCGCACTTAAACCAGATCTCGTCGCCGTAGCTGACTGTAATCTGTGTGCCGGGTTTGACGGTCTTAATCATCATCGCCAGCACCTTCACGTTGGTTCTGTTCTGCATCTCCACGAACTCAACGTTGGGATAGCACGAGTGGCTCATGAAATGCATTATCGATCCGCAATTTAGCGGTTCGATGTACACGAACTTGCCGGACACTAACTACATGATTAGCAACATTTTATAACCGCTGTTCTGCTTCGCAGTTTGCTCTGGCTGGCTGGGCTTCAATAATGTCAGAGTACTCGAATAGACGGCCGACGTATTCGCCAATTACATCCCCTACTTCAATGTATGCTGTAGTATGGACTCCAAGACCTATGCGGCAAATGCCGTAGATTTTAAGTGCTGGGTGGCTGCGCGGCGAGTTGCTGCAAGCTCCATCTAAGCGGCAGTAGTCGTCTGGAGTGATATAGATAGACAATTCAGCGTTTCGACAGGAGTTCATAAAGCAACCCCCAACGCATTCACACGGATCACCGTCGCCAATGTCCGCAAAGTCGAGACCCTCAGGTACTTCCGACTCCGAAATGGGTGTCACATAGGTTGACCACAACTCCGCCGTCCTAACAGTCGTGTCGTCCGCTCTGGGTTCGACGAACAAAGGTCTCCGAACGCGTAGAGCCTTAACCGTGCCTTGAGCCCCGGAGGTCGCACAATTTACTTGGTCCTTCGAGCCTTAACATTATGCGCATGATAAATGATCAAACCGCTGCGGGTCGTACAGCATTTCTTCTGGTCGCTTTTGGCCTGTTGGTGGATTTTCGCTCGCTCAAGCGGGGTTGGAATTGATTTTATGAAGATGCTCACGGCAAGCAACTCTGAGTCCATCAATGCGATCGCGTGCTGGGACTCCTGATCTTCGCTGACAGGTAACGCCTCTCTTGCATGGACCTCATCACGTATTGGCGTGGCGTTTTCACGATCCTCTGGTCGCACCGCACCAACTGCAGCACTGCTGGCCGCTTCCCCAACTATTCGTTCTCCGGTGTAAGATGTTTCCGCCCATGTGTTCCAGATACGCGTCAGCGTAAGCTCAGAATACGCCATTTCGATGGAAAGGAGCTCTATCAGGGACTTGTTAGTGGCTTCCTGTCGTGGGGTAAAATGTTTGGGAGGCAGATCCAGTTCGCGGAACGTGCGAGCGGATTTCAATGGACAGAGGAAGTAAATGTGGATATCATTGGACATCATCTTACCGGAATGGCCGAGCGATACTATTACCAACAGGTCGAGGCCTGATGACAGGAGGAGCCTACACTAGAGCACGCCATTCATCGCCTGCTGCCCACCTTCGCGACAAAGATTTCTCCGGCACAGAGTATGAAGATGTTCACGGCCCCGAAGGGCGTGAAGCGTAGTTGGACCGAGCACTACCTGTACCTGGTTGCGGTTAGCGAAGCATGTGGTGGCGCGGACAACTTGGTGTTGGATAACATTGTACACTACGCGGATCCTGCGATGCGTGTATCTATGTTGTCGAAATTGAACTTGGGACGCACGGATTACTAACGCGAAGCGGAAGAACTGGCGAATTTTGCGCAGTCAACGGAGATCGAACTTTGTGGTAAACAACTCGGTCGTGAACGACATGCACGAAGGAAACGTGGACACGCGGAAGTGCTTCAAATGTGGGCAACAAGGTCATTTGAAAGCGGCGTGCACGGGAAAGAAAAAGGAAAGGAGTCAGGGTGCTGATGCGGATTTTGTACGCACAATTGGCAACGGGACGACAGAAAAAGGGTTATGGATCTTGGATACAGGATCCAGTCTTCACCTCGTCAACGAAGAGCGTTTGGGAAACCCGGAGGATTTTGAAAGTTAGTGCGTCGCCGCGGACGGTGGGGCACTGCGAGTATCAAATCGTGGCAGCGTGACGCTGGAAACTACGGTTTCGGGAAACGGATCAAGGTGCGACTACTGGACGTGCAGTACGCGGAAAACCTGGAGATGAATATTATCTCCTATGGCATTTTAGAGAAAAAGTGCTTCCTTCATAATCGAGCATAGGGGCTCGCACCGTGTAATAGCGCCTATGACCGGAGGCCAGCAGTTTTTGAAGTGGAGAGGTGCAATAATGTACTGGTGATTCGTGCAGAAGGACACGAGAGTGCGAGAAGCGCGGGGGACGTGTTGATGTCGGTGCTGGTGGAGAGCCAGGACGAGATTGTCCGGACGTGCAAACAGGAACACTGATGCACTTCCACCGCAGACTTGGTCAACTAAACTCCGATACGATTCTGAAGATGGCAAAAGATACAGCTTCTTGGATCTCTCTGACTGACGAAAAGCGTGCAAACGTCTTGGCGTGTGCACAAGGCAAGGATACTAAAAATAAGCAGGCTCAGAAGGATAGTGGCGAGAACTCGCATATCGACGTCATTGGGGCATATCTGCTCGGACCTGAAGGGTCCCATGACTTTGCGTGGCAGACTGGGAAATAGGTACATGATAAACTTCATAGATCACCGGACGAACTACTGCAGGGTCTTTTTGGCCAAGACTAAGGACGCAGCTGCGCAGAAGTTCAAGCACTCCATGACTTTCTTCGAGAGACGTTTTAATTGCCGTATACACGTGCTGCGCTCGGACGGCGGAGGAGAGTATCAGACGCTAGACCTCTTTTGCAAGATTACGGGTATCGCGAGGCAGATAAGTGAGCCGAGAAACCAGGCCAGCAATGGTAAGGCCGAGAGAATGCACCGTACCGTGATGAACATGGTGCGGAGCATGCTGTTCGTCTGCGGACTGCCTTTAAGTTTTTGGGGAGACGCTGCCGAGTACGCAGCCTGCATTCTCAGTATAATCCCGAGTAAAGGGAACCCTGGGTCGATTCGCCACTGCAAATGCTCACGAAGAGCACACCTGACCTCAGCAACATTCGGATGTTTGGTTAACCTTGCACGTTGCACCCCAGACGCAAAAACAAGTCCTTGGGCGAGCGCGGAAAACCAGCACTAATCATTGGAAGAAGTGACGAAATAAAGGCGTTCAGAGTGTACATTCCCAAACACAGAGTAGTAGTCGTGACTCAGCATGTCAGGAACGTGGAACTCTCACGGACGGGCAGAACGAGCAACCGAGGCGCGTACACCTCGAAGACTCGGCGGGTTATCGAAGGAGAAACAGTGAAAGAAGAAGTCCAAGAAGAAGAGGTGCTGGACCCGAGAAAAGCATCAGACGAGGTCAGCATCCAGAAGGGCAGCTGTGACTGCGGTACAGACACCAGCCAATGCGAGTCAGGAAGGATCGACGCCCGATATCGTAAATAGTGTGCGGGAACCAGACCCGAAGAATTACGGGAAGGCTATGAAGAGCGGATTAAAAGAAAAGTTTGACCGTGGCGATGCTCGACGAGCTGACGGAACTTGAAGAAACGGAGTATGGACGGTGGTGACCCCCCTGATGTGCAGTCACGTACTGCATATACAAAATGTCTCTAAGACGAAAACTGACGCTGATGGAGCTATCGAGCGTTTTAAGGCCCGGCTGGTGGCCTGTGGGGATGAACAAGTGTTTGGGGTGGACTATAGCCTCACATTTGCCACAGTGATGGAACTGAGCACTGTAAAGATGGTCCTAGTACTTGCGAGACGTGGCGCGTGCCGGCGAGACACGGCGACATTTCTAATGCCCACGTCAAGGCGGATAAAGAGCAGCACCTCAAGATTTATTTGGCGATCCCAAGGGAATGATAATCTCGGAAGATGTGCTGCGGGCACTTGGCGTAAACAGTAGTACCAAACTGGCTCTCAGACTGAAGAAGTCGCTTTATGGGTTAAAGCAGGCGGGGGAGGCTGTGGAGCAAGCTGCTCCATGCCAAACTCGAGGAAATCGGGTTTACGCGTCGCATGGCCGATATGTGTTTGTACTACAAAAAGGTAGGAGGCGGAATGACGGTATGTGGATGACCTTCTGGTCACTGCTGTGGAGCAAGCTGCTCCATGCCAAACTCGAGGAAATCGGGTTTACGCGTCGCATGGCCGATATATGTTTGTACTACAAAAAGGTAGGAGGCGGAATGACGGTATGTGGATGACCTTCTGGTCACTGTGTCCTCCGATAGGAATTCTTCACGGCGATGAGTGTGTTGTTCATTAAGGACGTGGGTGGGGTACGTAAATTCCTCGCGTGGAGAGCGACGATACAGGAGACTATACTTTGGATCAGCAAGCTGCCATCGAGGTCTGCTCGAGCAGTACGGACTCGCGGACGCGAACGGCGTCAGAACGCCAACACCAATGGGTGAAGAATGTACTGAGGCCGAGATTCAGGAAACGCAGATGCTTGAAGTACGGCAGCTCGTGGAGAGCCGACAATTCGGGGATTCGAGTCCCTAGTGGGGAGTCTACTTTGGTTTGCTCGGTGCACGAGGCCCGATATCAGCTTCGCTGTACACAAGGCCACGCGCCACACACATCAGCCAACAATGACAGACTGGAAGCTTGCTAAACAAATTACGAGGTACCTGAAGGACGAGAAGGCCCTCAAACTCAGCATGCTCATCAAGGAGACCGGACAAGGACCAGTCAAGATCGAGAGCTGGGGCGATGCGGACTTCGCGGCGGACAAAGGCGACAGGAAGTCGGTGACTTATGGGGTTGTTACCATGGACGGAGCGGTCATACAGTGTATCTGTAAGAAGCAGACTGGGACTCGCTCTCCACAATGAAGGCCGACTTCACCTCAGCGTCACACGTCGGATCAGAACTGCTCGGATTGCGGGAGCTTCTGGGGGGATTTACAATTAGAAGTCGTGGAGCCCATGACGATGTACATGAATGACCAAGCTGCCATCAAGTAATTGGAATCCGAGGATAGTATGTCGAGTGCTAAGCACGTTGATATTCGTATCAAGTTCATCTGTGAATACACGAGAAATGGAATAGTGAGTACGTGGAGTCGCGCATGATGTTAGCGGATCTCCTAACGAAGGCGCTTGCAGCGCCCAAGATGGCCAAGTTGCGCGGAATGTTCAAGCTTGAAGCTGGCGAGTGAGACGACGGCCGAGGAGGAGTGTAAGAATCACGTCTGATACACGCGTAACCGCGGTTCAGATGTCGGTTCGGCCGCACCTCTCCGGATGGTGAGCACCAGAACATACGGGTGGCTACGAACAGGATGCATGGTAAGGTGTTAGCTACTGTAGAGATCACTTGTTTTTACAATATACGACGGCATTCTCACCCAACTAATAGTACGTGTACAAACTCGAGCGCGACACGCTCACCCTGCCACAGCCACGGGTGAGGCACCGGCGGCAGAGTTCTCGTCACTATTTGGACCCTCATTAAACTCGTTGACCATGGGGGGTATTTTTGCCCCTCATGACTCGTCATATCCTGGCACAAAATACGAGCAATTACATCATCTAAGTGGATAACCACTGGGATTTTGCACAGTGGGATAGTGGCTGTGCTTAAACAAGTACAAACCCGATATTTGCAATAAGGATCACTGTTAATTTCTTTTCCAGTAACCCTGAAAAAAATATATATGAAAACCGCTTATAAGATTTGCATCACCTCATATTCTTGATGACATGCTAAACACACTGCAGCCTGAGCACCAGTCATCCGAGCACCCACCAGTCTACTTACCGCGTGCGGGTGAGCTCGCGCGGAGCTGGGTACATACGCTTCTACGGCTCGTAATACCACCGGCTTGCAAAAGCCCTCGCCTTCTTGTGTGCAACCAGTCGGGTAGCAACAGAGCGCTCATTGCACATGATCTTCCAGTCTTCAGCCTGAGACTGCACATGGAGCACGTGCGATTATGATATTTTCGAGGGTGCCCGACCTCCTTCGGCAAAAGCACATGCTCAGACTCGACATGCAACTGCGGAGCTTCCCTTGAAGACGAAAAACGCAAAAAGAACTCATTTTTCAAACATGCCAGACTCTCTAACGGTAAAGTGACATTAAGTAACGTTACATTTAATAGTTTATGAATTTTAAGTTTGAAGAGTGAGTGGGTCGCCTCAGGAAAAATCCAAGTGGATATCCACATGGATAAGGTAATTCTTCTACAAAATAGAGGAAACGTTAAAAACACACGTTGTGATCTGAAAACACACACCATGTGCATCGAACATGAAAACGCCAGTGCAGCTCGACCGCAGCACTAGTGCATCCGAGGCGCTCGCTTTTGCGCCCGACCCTTGCCACGTCGCGTCGCACGTTGAACAATTCCGAGGTGTTCCCTTCCGAAGGTGGTGCGAGTGCGACGTTCCTTTGGCACCCAAATCCACCCCATCAACCCAAAGGAAGTCGCCGCTGCGCCGCGCCCAGCATCAGAATCCGCGCGATGGCACCACTTTCTGCATCGAAGATACCACCGGAGGAGCTCAACGCCAGTGATAATATCGCGTATTATTCGATGGCGTTCGTGTGCGGTAACCCGAAAGGATATCGAGATGCCAGAGTTCTTAGTATTGATGTTACCCCCGGCGCTCACAAGCCGCTCGATCTTAACAGCGGGGAGATCATCGCACCGACGCAGATGCTGACGCGTCTAATGCACCGCTCGGGGGCTTGAATTGCTGAGGGCAAGGCGGTGTGGCGTAGGATGAGGATGTTCACGTTGGTTGCCGGGGGCCACGAAGCCCCGACGCGAGCCAGCGCGTTTAATCAGGCCGTACAGGGGGCATTTCGACAGGCATTTGCTGATGTTAACCGCTCTGAGCGTGCTACACACGAGAAAATCACCACCAAGGTATCGGAAAGCATGACTACGAGTAGTTCTTTGACGGTCGCGGCAACAGGAAGTTAAGCTCCGGCGTCCAGCACCGCGAGGGCGGTTGAAATGGCTCCGCCGACAGGTGCAGCACGCACTACAAGCCCTGGACAATATATTCTACGAGATGATTACCAGCTATTCCACACGAACGTCGCGGCAGACCACGTTGTCGACAGGCGCCTGCATGCCATGAGGCATCATTGGCGGCCTGACAGGCTGCTGGTAAACCGTGGGTGGCACACAGTGCTGCGGCAGCACCAGATGCGGTGCTTGGGCCATTTTTACGTTGGCCGCCGCGTTCTCGAACCCGTGCTCATGTTGCTCTACGCCGATGTACGTAGCCGGTGATACTGACTGGTTTCGTGGTGGCGGCGTCTGATCCAACGCCAGCCTATCCATGGCTCCCGAGACCTATCGCTGACTCGAACACACTTGACTCGCGTCTTGCAAATCGCGCCTTCTCCTCATGTCGCTCTTGCAACACCTCCAGGCGCTCCATGCGCTATGCAAGGCCCGTGAGTAGACCCAGAAGCCTCTCCTGCGTGTCCACCGGCTTAGCCAGCCCCTTGACTTCATCAACACCCCCGTACTGGCAGCCGTCCTCTTCGTGGTCGATCTTGGCTTCGGGAGTTCCTGGAGCTTCGCTCCCGGCGACGGTGTGAACGGTTAGAGCCCCTTGACTTCATCAACACCCCCGTACTGGCAGCCGTCCTCTTCGTGGTCGATCTTGGCTTCCGGAGTTCCTGGAGCTTCGCTCCCGGCGACGGTGTGAACGGTTAGGCTTATAGTTGGGTGAGGATGCCGTCGTATATTGAGAAGTAAGTGATCTCTAACTAACACCTTACCATGCATCCTATTTGTAGCCACCCGTATTTTCTGGTGCTCGCCATCCGGAGAGGGCCGGTTGAACCGACATCTGAACCGAGGTTACGCGTGTGTCAGACGTGATTCTTGCACGTATTTCACCCCGTATTGTATCGGTAGACCGATGCACTGCGGTACTCCCTCTGCATCGGTGGGCGCCGCGTTAGCGATGCCATTGAAATTTTGTTTAATCATTTCTGAAAGTGAGGGGGAAATGGAGGCCACCACTCCCGGAATATAATTGAGCCAGTTGGCGGTGGCCCGGGCTTAAGCATGGTCGATCGGGAACGAGTAGGAGATAGGATGCGCTGAAATTGGTGAAGTGACCGCAATGATCTCATCTTACAATTGGTAGTGGTATAGACAATAAAACTCGTTCCGAGTTCAGAACGCCTCGCGGAGGTGTTCTGAGTTCCCCACTCAGAACGGTGCAAATTCTGAAACTCGTTCTGAGTACCAGTGCAATTTAGCCAATCAGATACGAAATTTTTTACTCAGAACGAGTTTATTAACCCTTTCAGCCCTGGATTCTGTATCATACAGAATACCTTTTTTTACTCAGAACGAGTTTATTAACCCTTTCAGCCCTGGATTCTGTATCATACAGAATACCTTGAGTTGTGAGAATCTTCATGTTTATATTCAGGAAGCTCAGCAACAAAACAATTCCGCATATGCTTGTTCAGTAAACCGATTTCAACTGGTTTCACATCAGTATGGATTGTGGTTAGGTCGTTCAAATTTAACAAATATAAGGAAGCAAGGGTTCATACGCCATGCGCGACCAAGACGCTCTGGCTGCGGGCGCCTACGCTTTGTGGTCCCCGAGAATGGCAGTATCTCGAGCGGCGTTTCGATCGGGAGCGCTGCTGCGAGCGCTGCATCTGCGTCTGATGCGATGTCGCTCGTGTCTAGCGATACAACGGACGGTGCGTTTGACGCGGTTCGCGTGGCTAGCAGCGACTTCAGTAGCAGTGTTGCAGCTGGCAGTAGTGTGCTCGTTCCAAGCGGCTCTGGCGGCGGGAGTGGTTGGTCGATTTCGCTGCAGAACGGCTCGGGTCTGACATCTTCGAGCGGAGATATCTCGTTGACGACGCCTCACGCTGCGACTATAAGCGGCGTGAGTGGAAGTCTACCTCTGACACAAGTGGTGTCAGCCGTATGAGTACCAATGAATCCGTTGCAGTTAGTACTGGCGTGTCGACTGGCGGCCATGGTGGGTCGATCTCCTTGTCGGTTGGCACAGGAGACTCGACTTCAGGTGGTGACATCTCTTTGTCGGCGGGTGATCTCCTTGTCGGTTGGCACAGGAGACTCGACTTCAGGTGGTGACATCTCTTTGTCGGCGGGTGGCTCGACGGCGGTGCTGTTGTCATCGAGCGGCACGTGGAATCCAATGCATGTCAAGCAATTGGTAGCGACATTAATGACGAACTGGACCACATCTGATTACGATCTATGGTCTGAGGACGTGCGGAAAATGCAGAACGAGGCACTGGGGAAGGCTAAAAGTGACGACTGCATTCGAGGTGGAACAGCAAGGGAACATGCAATCCTGCTAGCATATCCCAATGGCGAAATTGAGCTTCCGCATCTGTCAAAAAATCTTCATAGCAGATCATAGAGCGCTCTTGGAGGATATGCACGAAGCATATTTTAACCCGGCACTCACTGCGATAGTACCAGCGTCCGTCAGAATCCACAAGACCACGGCTCACGCAACTATTTTCAAAGAGCTCTACCAAGCTAACACGATCAAGAACGCGGGAAACGCCATGATGAGAGCGTTCCAGCGGGACGTGAAAAGAAATAGTTTTGACGGGATACAAACACTAATGTGATATTCAACATCAAAACTGGCGCTGACCGCTGGGCGAGGAAAGCGCTACGACTGCAAAAGGCGGTGATTGTATTTCACAATACTGGTAGAGTGCCAGGAGAGGAGCAGGCGGCCACTTCACGGCATCACAACTCGAATTGCAATACGCGGTGCAGATTTATGGAGGGGAAACACTGGGGCTAGCAACTGTGGCCAGGATACTCAACGGAGTCGTAGACGCAAAAATACTCGATATCGAATACGCATGGGCGAAACAAACCGAAATTTACGACAACCGCTACTATACGATCCGGTTTGCGCAGTCCGGCTGGCCGGACCAACTGAAGGGGGTAACTTGTATCATGGTGGGAGACAAGCCTCTTACACTCCATCATTTCCAGCAACACCTACTCAGACCATGTGCACGTTGTTATAACCCGTGACACGGGACACTGAAGTGCTCTATAGCTGCTGCAAAGGTCGAGCAAGCACGAGCGAAGACCGCCCGAATCGTACCGGGGGCATTCAGCACAGCGGTATTATCCCCCCCCCAAGATCCATTTACATGTGGATACGGTGGAACAGCTAATGACAATACTAGAAATGCATCGTCAGCAGGATACCACAACATTGATGATGCACGCAGCTCAGTGCACGGCAGCTTCACCGCAACCACGCCACACATCCAGCAGACGGCGGAAGCCTCGGAGGGTCTCACCTCGACTAGCACTAGGCCACCGACGGCTGGGGCGCAACAAACGGACGAGGATGGCTTCGTCACTTACTAATTCAAACAGTCAAAACGCGGGAAAGTGCAGCTTGACGACAACGATGCACAATCGCAGCGGGGCAACGACTCTGAGGGCGAGAGCTCCCATGCACAAATCTCGAAGCAGATGTACTCTAGTCAGGGGGATGCCAGCAAGGACCACGGGCGCGGCGTTAAGGTCAAAGTGCCGAAGGGGGCTACCCCGGGAACAGCGGGGAACATATCTGGGCCTAAGACCAAACCCAAGAAGCAGCCGAAAGGCAAGGCGAAAGGACCAAGCCGCTACGCTAAATTCCAACGAGAGGAAGCCATAGGACAATATGGTGTACTGACTGACCCGGAGGAAGAAAAGGAGAATCAAGACCTTGGCATGGACATTGATGGGGATGGCGGCTCGAACGCAGGCTCGGGGGACCTGTATCAGGAGGACGAAGCACCTTACGCGTACGACAGGCCGACGATGGCAGAACCCACGCCGGCCCACGGCCAAGACCAGGACATCTGCTCTCGGGACGAGGAGATGAAGGAAGACACAGTTTCGACAGCCATGGAATCCACTGCAACAGACGTCGCAGGTAGCAGCGTACACGATACGGAGAAACTTCAGAAAGGGGGCGGAAGGCAGGCTCCAGAAAAAAGACCACCAGGACGGAGGGCTAGGTGTCAGCCCGAATGGAAAAGCGAGTACAACCCAAGTCGACTACTAGGACGGGACGGCGACTGAAGCAGAAGGTCGGCGGGCAAGGTGCCTCACTGACAGCGCCGAAATCTATGCAGCGTAGTATGGATGCCTATTTTCAAGCTACTGGTGCGCCACCCGCGGAGGACGTATGGAGTGGAAGGGGCCTCACGGAAAACGGGACGCAACCGGAAGAAGACAAGCTGGATCACGAAGCGAGCACTCCCGATTTGCAAGAATTTATCATTGTGGGGACTACTAAGGTAGGCAAGGAGTCAGGAGACACAGATCTCCCGATCCAACTCGGGCAGTGGGTATATAGCTTCAATGGACGAGAGGTCTCCGTTGCTGCAAATGGACAATGCATGTTTTTGCAGCACACGCCACTATGAGAAACATCAAGGGGCCAGAAATGAAGAACACGTCCACGGTAGTCAAGCATGCAACAGATCTCAAGTGGTACGTGTACTCACTCATGATGAAAAATTTACGCAGAGATGTCGAAGTCCGACTCGTGGACCCCATCAAGGGGTGTAGTAGCATCTACCCAGACAGGCCAACATTTCACAGTCTGGAGAGTGCCACGGCTGCGCTCTTCGTGCATACGATAACGCGTCCGTCGGAAAAACGGTGTCTGCCGCTTTCTGGGTGGGGCCGCACGAACTGCGAGCGCTAGCACAGTATCTACGCGACCGGTCACTGTCTTCGACGTTAACAAGAACCACGATGCTCAAGTCCAGTGATACGGTTACACTCATTACAGACTCGTGGACGGCACCGACCACGAAAGTGGTACGGTCACGGCGCTGAGTGACAGAGACGCGACGGATTATATCAGAGCCTGCTGGGAGCTCCACGTCCTTCCAATGTTTCTGGTGTTACGCCATAACGAACGACACTTTGCAGGCGTCAACCACGAGGACCTCTTTGCGAAATGGAGGGCTGAAGGGGATCAGGAATTCACGGACCAGCATGTCAGTTCAGACTACGTATGGAACGAAGAGATCGACGACATGACGGAATACGAGCAAACAGTGGACCTAGCAACAATCAATCAACTGGCGGATATAGAACCGGTCAACAAGCTGATGATTAAGAGGGAGACCATGCGGCTACGGCTCGATTTGGTACATGTTAGGCTGGGCCTTCCTACACTGGATCATCACGGAATGGAGGTGGACTGGGACTCAGCCATAGCAGACGAAAAACGACGTATCCACGCTGGATACGGCATGGACTCGTATGCTTCATCGCAGCCGGAAATCGAAGATCTGACCATGGTGCCACTCCACAGCGGTACCCAAAACCGGCTACAGATGACGTGGTGATGAACTCGCATTTTAGAATTTTAAAAGATGCACCAGTATTTTAATGAAAGATGTGGACACGCCACTTTCACATTTGGTAGCTGCTGCCAATGCGGAAGCTTTCGACAAATGACGTACTCTATATGGGCAACTTTTTACCATACCGGTCACCAAACGCAGGGGTGACCATTCACCCCCTACGAGAGTGGCTCTGCACAAACACGGCTTCCCTCCGTCATCTATTCCGCTTTCTGCGGTACCCGGAACAAGAAGCCAAAAATTGGTCTATAGCTGATCTAGAGTTGTGGGGGGGGCAGCGGAAGTGCACAGAGAACAAGTCCGGGCATTACAACGGGTGGTACTGGATGGGCCACGACCGGGGAAACCAGGGCATTTTGCATAGAGTGGCTCCAAGCCTGTACTGAAGAGTCAGCCCCCGAGTAGACGACACAAGTCATAGCCAAATCTCCTGATAGGTGGAAAAGACTTCAAAAGAAAATTCCCAAGGCCTGCTGCAGAGGACAACCTGCAAACATCTCAGAACAACTGTGGAAACTACTACACGTGATGCCTTACACGGTAGGAGCGTGGGATAAGACTATCATGGGTCGTGCACCGGAGGGAGCGCGAATCACATGGTACGACGAATTCCCCTTTTTACGCAGCCTTTGCAATGGGATGGTCAATCACAACGATTGGAGCGCTGCAACGCTGGCACCGACGGGGTTAGTCTGGGGGGATCAAGGAGATATCGAATCTTCCGACGCCTACTCAGTGCTTTGCAACTAAGGGCACCGAGGTGCGATACGTGGATGTAATCCCACGGTCAGGGGAGCATACCACAACAGCGCCAGCACGGCCATCACAGACCACAAAAACATCAACTACGAAGAAACAGAGCGGAGGTCCCAATCCAGACAACGACTACGACCACGGACGGGTGAACGATGGAACGGAACACACGAAGAAAAAATAAAAAAAACCGCCATTCAGCGGACAATGAGAGAGGAGGGCTTTTTAGGAACTACAAAGTGCTCAATGCCCGAGAAAAGGAAGACGACGTCCAATTACAGTTCAACGAGGACAAAAAATCAATGGGTTCAGGAAGAGGAAAAGGGTACAACGAGACGAACGGTTCAAGAAAGCCCGCAAGGGACTATTGGAGGTGGACCAGACTTTTGGGCTCATCACTCAAAACGTCAACGGACTGGGGGCCACTGAAGCGTCCAGAGCGCAATGGTTTAAAGCTTTTGGTGAGGGCGACACTCACGGCAGGTCAGACGTAGTCGCCATTCAAGAGACGCACGTCACGGAGGACAAGATTGCCAATTACACGAGACTCTTCGCGAGAAGATGGGGAATACGCGTGGGAACAGAAGCACCTGCCATTTCGTTCTGGGCGTGGGCAAACGGCAACAAAGGCGGAGTGGCCATTCTGATCGATCCATTCGGATCGTTCAAAAACGCAACTCCTTACCTTCAGTCAATGTGGAGCTCACGGTTCATAGCTATTAGAGGTACCATAGATGACACGCCTGCGATCATCTGCAATATCTACGCACCTCACACGCATACACATCGAGAGGTTTTTTTCGACGTCTTACCGAATTTAGCCTTTCCTAGTGACGAACTCGTGTTTTCGGGGGAGATTTCAACAGCACACTCGACCAAGCGGCAGATCGACGGGTACTGGAGATCACGATTCCCCAGCACTTCGACGAAGACTAGCAGAATGGGGCTTGATCGACCCTATAGCTGAGGCCAGACCAAGAGTGTGGAAAACTGCAGATCTCATCCGCCATCACGCATTGACCGACACGTATCACTATACCATTTCGAATAACGGGGAAGCTTCGGCAAGGCTGGACAAGTGGTATATCAATTCGACTGCCAAATCCTGGACGGCGGCATGGAACCTCGTACAAATGGGAGCTGAATCGGATCATCAGGGCGCGAAATTACATATTTGGTCGCCAGACGACCCCATCCGCATCAAGAAGGCGACTCGGCTGTTCCCGGTTCCTATTTACGCAAGAACGGCGGTATGAGCAACCACTTGGCAGGCGTTAGTGGTCTTTGGACGCAAACTGGAGACCGACAACTGGACGGCCAAGGAGGCAGCGGTACATTGGGATGAGCTAAAAGTGGAAATAGCAAAACGTACCAGGATCTGCATCAAAGAACGCAAGAGGGCTGCGAGAGCTTCAACCAAGCAGAAACTGACCAGACTCATTCGACAACAACAATTTTTACTCGACCAAAAAGCAGGAAAAAGGCAACTGTGGATTCCTTGATCGGAGCAATGGACGTGCTCACGCTAGATGACATAAAGTGCCCTTCCAGAGAGGCACGGTTACGTCGAGCGATCACGGAGTGTCAGGAAAAAGGCAACTGTGGATTCCTTGATCGGAGCAATGGACGTGCTCACGCTAGATGACATAGAGTGCCCTTCCAGAGAGGCACGGTTACGTCGAGCGATCGCGGAGTGTAAAAAAACTAGAGCGGACATCGGAGACAGCAGGCTATTTCAGAAACAAACCCATTGGACAGGGAAAACGACGAAGGCTTTGTTCCAAAAAAGGTGTCGACTAAGTTTGCCGACAACGTCATCCACAGGCTAGACCTCATACTTGGGTACCTTATCGTGGAATCCATGACAAAGCGGACATCTTAGCGGACGCCAGGTGCCCGATCATGCAAAAAGCACCACGGCCAACCGACGATGTTAAGAAGGTACTCGACTGGGTAAACCACTCGGGAACCTCCACACAGACTCAACTGGACATAGCAGCCGGCATGGGGAGCTCAGAAGCTCGCCAGGTCATCAAAGCATGCATGGAAGGCAAAGCTGCTGGGCCTGACAGTCTCTGTAACGGGTGGTACAGGACCTAAGAAGACGAGCTCGTACCGATATTGACACAGCTCTTCAATTCATGGTACGAGGCTTGCGTCTTCCCGGACTCTTTTCTACAGGCAGACATATTCTGCCTTAAAAGGGAGTGGATCAGAGCAACGCCTTCAACTATCGACCCCCACTGCTCAACACTAACTATAAAGTGTTCACTCGGATACTCGCGAGTAGGGTGGGACTGACTCTGCCAGACTAAATTCACGTCAACCAAAACGGACTTGTCCCAGGGAGGACCATCCACGAGACACTGAATCTATTTGCAGCAGCTCAACAAGCCGTCCAGGCAGATCCTGACCAGGCAGATGCAACTGCCATCTTGTTAGATTTCAAGAAAGCGTACGACTCTCTGGATCGATCATATCTGCTGGGCGTGTTAGCAGCAAAAGGTTATCCTCCTAAGTTCGTGACGGCAATGGAGGCGTTGCATACTTGAACGAGCATACAGTTCTTAGCCAACGGGATGAAATCCCGACGAATCCAAGTCACGAGCGGGATCAGGCAAGGGTGCCCTTTAACACCGATGTTATTCATCATAGCTTTGGACCCGCTGTACTGCAAAATCGACGATTTTCAGGGAGTTAAAGGAGTGGAAGTAAGTCAACAGCAGGACACTTTGGTCTACGCGTCACCTGATACGCGGATGACACTACGACCCTTTTGCAACACCCGTCCGACATGCCAGTGCTTTTTCACGTCCTAGACGAATTTGGGGACGCATCCGGACTAGAGATCAACACGGCCAAGACGGTTACCATCGCTTTACGGGCGGATGGACCACAGCCACACATGGTGCTACCACCGGAGCTCAAATACCTGGCAGCAGCGGATTTCTGCCGCTACCTCGGAATACAGGTCGGGAGCAGGATCGACCCATCGCGCACATGGACAGTAGCGACAGCTCAACTCGAGCAGCGCCTTCTCATAGCGGGGTCCAAGTCGTTAACAGTAGACCAGCGCAGCTTGATTGCGGCGGCCGTCATTCTCCCAAAGCTGCTATACATTTCAAGGCATGCATGGCCAACGACAGCAGCGGTCAAAGCGATTGACAAAAGGATCAAACATTACGTATGGCACTCGAGATGTGTGGAAGACATCACGGGGGTCCGAGCCTGGGCGAACGCGGACGTGACAGCATAAGGAAGGTGACAAAAGGATCAAACATTACGTATGGCACTCGAGATGTGTGGAAGACATCACGGGGGTCCGAACCTGGGCGAACGCGGACGTGACAGCATTAGGAACATAAGGGGGTCTAGCTATTCCTGATCTACGAGCCGAGTTATATGCCAATGCGGCAACGGCGATCCAAGTGTGGGGGACTACCGCCTCAGACATGAACTTAATCGTCGGCGATGTGCTTTTCACTCCAAATCGGGGATGGCGCCAAATGTCATCATTACACCGGAGTACACGCCACCTTCGCCACAAGGAGTTAGGAGACGCGATAGTACAGGGACCACCGGACGGAATCTCATAGAACAAGTGGGTGCACCTAAAGGCGATCCAGTGGCTGACGGCGAGAGATGCACCATCATTGATACAGCACTGAACGCTGGGGGAATCTATTTATCATGGAAAGACTCCATACTGTACGCCGATGGCACTTGCCTGCTTCAGCTACTGGGACCAGACTGGTACGGGCGCAGCAGGGTCAAAGGGACATCTCTGCTACCAGAATGGCTAGGGAGCGCACAAATTCACGTTCTGCGAATTCGGACGAGACAGGGCCAACGTCAGACGCTGGCACAAGCTACTGGCATCAGGTGACTAGCACACTGCACGATAGCTGACCTGATAACCTGGACCTGGACACAAAAAATGAAAATCAATTTCCAAGTGCAGGACACTAGGAAGGCTTCAAGGGACACGCCAATTGCGCTCGTGACACTACTTCTCTACAACTACTTGGAGCTGCTACTGCTGCGAGCCCACTATGATGAGATACTTCTCTATGGCAGCCTGGTAGAGCATCCACTGATCGTCACTTTACGGGGTAGAGACCCAGTGGAAGCGGTACTGAGTACTACGGCCACGTGGAAACCGAGCATACTGACGATTCGAAGCCGTGACGAACTGCAACGTCGGTTTAAGGAAGAAACCAGACCAGACTTGGTGATACATGGGGTCCACCCTCACCCACGACTTAATCGACCAGTCTGTCTGTGGACTGGAGGTCGGAGGTGGGCACAACCACGGACAGTGTACAGTACCCGCGTTACAGAATCACGACGTCGGAGGGGCAGAGCAGGAACTGAGTTAAGGGCCAGCAACTGGGGGAGAACAAGCACGGCAATGGGGGAAGGCATCTTCAAACTGGAATGGAAGCGGATACGAAGAGTCACGGGCCTGAACCCATGGTGGGCAGCTCCTTCTGCGACTGAAGTTGGGAGCATTATCACTTTTTGATCTCACTGTTAACGCCTCGGGATGGCCACATCGGGCATGCACACGACAGACCAGTATCGACCTAGAACATGTCTTCTGGACATGCCCAGCCGCCAACACATTGCGGAAGATATTTCTTCAACCGTGGCATCGGCTAGGGTTGCCTGGTATAGGTGTACAGCAGCAGATCTTCAGCCTCACCATCGAGGACGTGTCGAGTGGAGCCTGGGATATCCTCTCACACATTTTGGACAAAAGTTTTGTGACGTCGGAAGGACTTGACATGGAAATACACACACTACTCGGAGGATTTTGGAGCATTGGAGCGGCGAATTACATACAAGCCGTATGGAAGTGGCGCGTACAACATTTCGACGAAACGCAGGACGTCACGGAGGACAGCCAGACAGGAGGCTTTTACAAACGACTGCGGGTGGGGTATTACACCGTCCAGACGCATCTCGCAGCACAGACGAGAGGAGCGGTTGGCAGGACAGCAGCTGAGGTGGCACGTCGGGCTCTAAGACTTGATGGCCAGATCACACGCCCAAGTCCTCATTTGAGCTTCACGAAAGGCTACACATGAGCGATTGCAGGGACGACTACGGGGACCGGAGGCGTCCAAGTGAGTGGGGCACTCATCGTCAACCACAATACGTCAAAGCAGGGCCACACGTTATGCTGGACTTCCCACACGGTCAACACAGGGGCCATTGCCACCAAAGCGGTAGCAGAGATGATGGCGTTACTACTGGGGCTCAAGGAAAGCAGAAAACGCTGTTACTGGCCACTACGAGTGGTTAGCTCGGCGGAGCCGCTACTGAAGCAACGCCGCAGAAGACGACCGCCGCAGGCCAAGCACTTGACCAAAATCTACTGGCAATGCAAAACAATTCTAGAGAGGCACCCGGCTACGCAATGGGTACTACATCCAAGAGAGGAAAACAGCGCAGCGACAGCTCTAGCGACCGTCACCCACCACCCCAAAGTCGGGACGGACAGTGTAAAGACTCCACGGACTCCAATCGAAGAGAACCACCGGCATGTAGCGAATCTGCTCACAAATGACCTCGCGTATTGGCGGGGGCCAGAGGATCAGGCGGGACAAGTGGTTCTCGTAGTCGACTGCCCAACGGGACGCCAACACGACACGGGTAAGCAACAGCTAGGCCCGGACAAAGGACACTCTGTGACATAGGGGGCGCAGAGAAAAAAGGACATAGGATGTCGTTAGATAACTAAGTGACATCAATGTACCGTACTGAAAACGAAATAAATGCGTGAACCCATTGGCGCTCAATTAAACACGAGCGCCTAGCCAGCTCGATAAATAGTGAAAAAAATCAGCGGTTCTTTGCCAACTCTGCTTGATCCTTCGGCTTGGTCCTCCACCGCTTCCACTCGCTTGAGCCCTCTCAAAAAACGTTTTCATGTCATCCAAGTACTCCGTTGGAACGTCCTCCCGTTTTTGAAAGCACTTTTAATAGGACTTGTATACCTACTAAGAGTCGACACTTTGACTTTACCTGTATTCATCTAATGCAGCAAAAACTTCCCGAAGTGTTCAGGAATGCATACACCCAGGTTCAAACTGCCACCTTTGCAAAACAAATCGTCAGGATTATCTTGAGTAGCCCGAATCCATTTGAATATACGATTAAACGTAACTTCTGTACGCCTTCTTTGTGTTGATAGCAGTACAGGCACTATAAACTTCATCTCCGTCGAGATTTCCACGAGATAGCGCCTGTATGGTTATCGCAGTATCACCAGGCAAAAGCGTTTTACTACTCATATTAAGTTTCTCCGAGACGAGAGGCGGACGCCTGGTTTCTCTTTGCAGTTTTACCGGTACTTGGACACACGCTGCGTCTGGAATTTCTTCGTCTGAACCAGTCGCGAGCGTCACTATCAGAGCTTACGGTGTGACGCAGATAGACGCGTACTATTCAACTCTGGATAGTTTTGTGAGCGAAGGCTGCGATCAAATTAATTTTGACCAATATCAATTCGTGTATAGGTGTATTTTAAAAATAACGAGGATGCGATACGCGTTCAGTTTCAAAGTCGTTGACCGAAGACGGTAGATTTACCGACTGTAAATTGGGTTGTCAAAATATGATAAGTGAAAAGGTAAGCTACCGTATTCCTTATGTGCTTACAGACACCCATCTTCACGATTTGCATGGGTGGGTACCACGAAACAGAAAAGTTACCTTCATCCGAACAGAAACCTAAAAACCGTCACCAACAAGATATGTGACGTGTGAAGAAAATCTTAAAGTTATACATCGATGCCATCCAGCTCGGACTCCGAGTCAGAAAAGCTGAGCTCATTGTCCAACGATATATCGTTAACCAGGCTATCTATCAGTTGGAGCTCTTCTAGAGCTATAGGGCTATCTCGAGGTAAGGCCAGCTCGCCGACTATCGGCCCTCGTGCAGGTAGAGGATCAAGAATATGAGCACGTCGAAACCCATTCAACATTGTGGAGGGAGAGAGCATATCCCAGCTGGAACAGACCCACTCGCAAATTGTAGAACGTACAGGTGCGACGAACTTGAATGCGTGTGTTGACCCCGTGTGTTGTCGAAGCTTCTCGCGGAGCATGTTTACCCATTTGTTTCGAAGGTGAGATGCAGATCAATTCCTTCAGCATATTCTTCAACAGCAGGAGTCCAGTGACCCGAAAATCATCAACTAGCAGGATAGCTGGCTGTCACGGACGCTGACGCGAACCAAACATAGCCTCCAGCCACTCGATATGCACATGTTCATTCCACCACGCTGACGGATTTCGCGTAGAGTCGATGTTGTTCGTCTCATGGTTTTCTTTGCCTCTTTCCAGATGTGAATACCGAAACCGCGTCGGTGCTGCCAGTTTTCTTGATCACCACCCGCCACAGTAGAACGATTAGACTTCAACACCAAAAGTGGAGGATACTTATTTCCGTCAGAATCACCTAAGAGCATTGCCGTAACACGCTCCTTATCCTTTCCACCATGGCGCACCCATACTGTCTTGGAACCCCGCGGATTGATTGAACTCTTTGGCAAATACTCGAAAAAGACACCTTCGACACATCAGTTCATAATTAGTAAAAAACTCAGGAACAATATTATAATAAACATATCTTACCGGTTTGATCCGCATTAAAGACTTTATGAACTTTAAGCTCGATCATCTTCTGTTGAACTTCAATACCGAACTGTACCGCTGTTTCGTGAGCAGTGTCCGGTGTTATTTGATCCTGTCGCGTTCAAGCGCGAGCGATCAGGCGATGGCGCCGGAGAAAGCCTTGCTGCCAGTGCCATGACCCACTGAACGAGTTAATATGAGGGGCCTTCGGCAAGTTCTGCGCCCTTCAGACACAGCATAGTGGCGCTGACGGGCACGCCGTCCTTACGAAGCAGGTTGACCCATTGCACTAGCGCTGCTTCGGCTTCTCGGGGCAGAATTGTGGCGACTCCAGGTGCTCGCACGTACTTCATATCCGCCACAGTTGCGCTCTTACAGCGCTCTTCCAGCACCGACAACTCATTCCGCCACTGGTAGATTAGTTTACGCCGTTGCTCTCGTGCATCGCCAGATAAGTTTGAGTAAAAGACACCAATAGTCTCCGCTATGTTGTTGCAGCTAGTGAAATTTTGGACCACTTCCAACTTGTGGCGGTTCCTGAAGCTAACCCTCCTGTGCTTCATCTTCTTGCGGCCGCTCCCGCCAAGACGTTGTCGCCCTTGGTGCTGTGGTATCACTGCCAATCGAAGAATGACGCACGGTACTCTTTCTGTTCCTCACTGAATCTGTCAGTTAGCACAAAAGGCACGACGGCACAATAATTTCTGACACGTGATTCGCTGATTGGATTGTCAGTTATGAGTGCCTGTCAGTAAGCACAGAAGGAATACGGTACGCAAGTTACAGCCTTACATTTCCTATACTGGCGCTACAAAAATAGAATGAGATCTGTTTTACGGGTCAATTTGAAGTACAGTACTTCGCAGTACAGCAGAGCTCGCAATCGGGTACCCGAACCCGGGTAAAATTGGTACCCGTCCGTATACCAGAGTTCGGGTAGGGTACGGGTACCCGAACGCAACCTCGGGTGGGTGCGGGTATACCCGATCATGATGGGTCAAAGCCTCAATGACCATCCCAACCGCTGCAGGTTCACAACACAATGCCCATTTCAGTGACCAGAGGGCCAAAGCTTTAATTACCTCCGAGAAAACGAATAGGACCTCAAAAATAGACCCAGTCCAAAGTCTATGTTTTTATTTATTTTCCTTCAGACCTAAATATTTGTGAACTCCCGTTCACTTAGAGTTTGTACAGTATACTCCGAAGGAATCTACACAGGTCCGGGTACACGAATGGGGCGATCGGGCGGGTGCGGGTACCCGGTTTCCTCCAATTGCGAGCTCTGCAGTACAGTACGTGTTTACAATCTGGCAGCCTTTACGCCACCTCGGATTTTACCGGTCCTTCAAGCGCACAACCCGAGTTCGTGTCCAATTGATACAGGTATCCAACCAGTCTTTCTCGATGCCCCACTATTTCGGATTTTTTGCGCAGCAACGAGAGATCGTATAAGAGCAAGCGGCACGGTCTCGTAAAGCTGAGCATCTCGGCTATCTCGTCGATTTTTGATTGCTAATACAGACCAATTTAACTATTAATAAACCTCATTAAGGCGCGCCGGCTCGGATTTGGCTGGCAACCAGTTGTTTGATTTGAATTTTTTAAGAGATCATTTTACCGTCGCGAGTCGTAAAAGTGCGGGGGTTAGGTCTGTCTGGGCTGTAAAGAGAATCGCCGTTTTGACTAAATCGCTGGGGCCATGACGGAACGAAGTTTATGAAAAAAGATAGGCTGTGCTACACAATCGCTTCTTCGACGATGCAAGCGGGAACTTGGGACTCGGCTGCCAAAGGAGCCACGACGTGGTGTGCGCTGAGGTCACCAACACCACCTTCACACGTGCGTATGATTTGACGGCTACCTTCTTCTGATGCTTAACTGACATCTTCTGTGTTTGCTCTCGCAGTCGCTTTTTAGGCTGCTTTTTGGTCACTTTCTTCTGCTTTTTGTTGGCCGCTTCAGCTTCAGCTGCATCCACTTCATTGAAATATGCTCGATCTAGAAGACGACCGCCATGAGAAATTCTTCTTTGTCTGCTGTCGGGGTAGCACCAGGATGTCATCCTGCACTACCGGCTTAACGTGTAGCCATGTCGGCTGAACAAGTTCTTTTGGAGTCCCATTTCTTTTGAACTCTGCGTTCGATACGGAATTATGGTGGATTTAGCCACTGCTGGTATTCGCTCACCTGCTAATACTCGATCAACTGCGGCATCCATGCTGCTAGTGCTGGAGGGTGTTGGTCTTCCCATGTTTCTTGTGTTTTGGCGCGCGAGCAATAATAAACTTATGCAGGAAGTTCGGTATGCACACCGCTATTCTTTTTTACCCAATCACAAACATTTCCAAATCTGATTGGTGCATGTGGGGCCAAGCTGCAAAATCGTAAGCAGCTGGACGGAGACCTTGCCCAGGTTGGCTGCCATACAAATATCTATATATTAGAGCAGATCTGCAGAGACTGGTTGCCAGCCAAATCCGTTC
>JAIKVB010000533.1:0-23963 GCA_024679045.1 Phytophthora brassicae | reverse complement strand
AGTTTTCGCTACAATGGACTTTACCTCAATTCTGACTAAGCTCACGCGCCGAGAAGACTTGACGGACGCCGAGGCCACTTTTGCCGTACAACAGATCGCGTCTGAAAAGGCCACTGAGAATCCTGTAGCGGTTGGTGTGTTGCTCGCACTGCTGGCAGCTAAAGGTGAAAGCGCTGATGAAATTGCGGCTTTTGCCAAGCACATGCGCTCTGAAGCCGTGAATGTTCACGTTACGGTGCGTTCTGCTGCCTCTACTGGTGAGTAAAAAGACGCTGACGTTTGTTTGCTTTGCTCGGTGCAGTCCGGACGCCCTACGCTCGATATTGTGGGCACGGGAGGTGACGGCGCCAACACCGTTAACTTGAGTACAGCGGCTGCGGTTCTGGCCGCATCATGCGGTGCATTGGTGGCCAAACACGGCAACGGCTCTGTATCCAGCAGATCTGGCTCGGCTGACGTTTTGGAGGAGCTGGGCGTACCAATGCTCAAGCCGGAGCACGTAGCGCCTTGTCTAGAGGAAGCGCAGATCGCTTTCATGTTTGCGCCACACTTCCACCCAGCTATGCGCTTTGTGGCGCCTGTGCGTAAGACCATCGGTGTTCGCAGTGTGTTTAACATCCTTGGGCCGCTGCTCAACCCAGCTGGCTGCAAGCGTGTGGTTATCGGCGTCTACACTCCCAAGCTGCTCGATGTGTTTGGTGAAGTGCTACTGACACTTGGCGTCGAGCACGGACTAGTTGTCCATTGCGCTGGACTGGACGAACTCAACTCCATTGGACCTGCTGAGGTGGTGGAAGTCCGTCGAGGTGCAGAGAAGCAGCTCCGGCATTACCAATTACGCCCTGAGGATGTGGGGGTTCCAGCCGTGACACTAAAGCAGCTAAAAGGAGGAGATGCTACTGAGAACGCCGCCATTTTACGTCATGTGTTCACCGGTGGCGCTGCTTCGGATGGTCCTGTGGGCAATACGATCGCTTACAACGCCGGCGCAGGATTGTATGTGTACGGACTGGCAGACAGTATTAAAAGTGGCTACGAGATGGCCAAGAAGCAGCTCGCGTCGGGTGAGGCACTTGCCACACTCAACAAGTGGGTGCAAGTGGCACAGAAGTTGAACGGTAAACCGCAGCTCTGAACGTCTGAAGCTCAGCACAGACAGGAAATCCACCGTAAACTCTCCATGTCGACAAGATTAGCATGGCAGCAAGTGTATAAATAAGAGACTTTTTGCTTGAGCTCGACTCATAGTCTCATTGCACTGCAGCATGGATCAGGACAAAGTCGGTATCGTGTCTGGCTCGAGTTATGCGTCGGTGACTACAACCGATTATCGATATGCTCGGCAGCTTGTGGAAGCGTATTTCGTCATGTTGACTGTAGGTTGCCAGCGTGACGAGTGTTCGAATGGGAACTGCATCTCCAATCCAGAGACTCCAGTCTTGTCAGCAAGTGAAGCTGCAATCAAGAGCATTTACTTTGCCACACGAGCTCCAGTACGGCTGTGTATTGACTTTGAAGAACAGCATGAAAAAGAGTCTCCAGCTAAAGAAATCTCAACATTTGTCAAGCAGCAAGAATTAGAATTGGAGTTGCCCTCTGAACAAGCAAAAGAAGATAATCAATCGGTAGATGAACATTACCGGAGCAATGAAGAACTTCCAGAGACGTCGGAGGCCGAAGTACTAAAACCTCAAGAACCTGAAAATATTATACAAACCAGTCAAACAGAGCGCCAATCTACACCACGTCAGCGCCTCTCTATTGCTGTTCAGCTAGACAATGGTATCAACAAGAACACAAAACGACCCACCGTTATCACACGCGTCATTGTTCAGCCGAAACACAAGCCTGTTATTGCCCCCGTAAGTATCGCTGTTGCAGAAACTACAGCAGTTGAGCAACAACAAGAACACGAGCAAACTACGCTAAAGATGTCGAGTCCTATTAAGGACACGAGGAAACTGCGACTGAGTCGACCCAAAGAGAGACTGTTTGATGCTATTAAGCGGAGCTTCTCCCGCACTAAGAAGGCATCACTAGGCTCTGCTTCGTAGCACAACAATCAACCTATATAACCAGTATAAAACCCGCAGCACACTTACAAAAGACGCGTACAAGTGAGTTTGCACTTCTTGTCATTCATGCTTACCCCTAAATCTCCTGCTCTTTTTCCATTGACAGCCAGTTGAGTGCCGTCTAACCCCATAGTGTACACTGCTCCCCCATGAGCTTCAAAATCACATAATTAAATTCCCTGGAGAGGAATGTCATCCGGCATGGCGTTCTCGTGCATTGGCGCCGCGCCTTGAATGGGTTGCGGGTGCCACGCCGGTACTAGCGACAACAGTAGCCCCACCACGAAGTACTTAATGTCCTGCACAAACCCGCGGTCCGCCGAGATACGCAGTACACGCGTCAACATGCCATAGCGTTCTGCTATAGCCGCTCCCGCTGCAGCAGCAGCTCCAGGCGCATCAGAATCAGCTTGAGCGTTTGCTGCTGCCTCGCCATTGGCGCTGCGACGTCGGTTGTACACCTCGTAAAGCTTAGCAAAAATGCCCGTGATGTGTAAATATGAGATGAACGACAGCAGTCCCAGCATGAGAATACGGTCAATGGGCGTATCCTGTCCGATGATAAACAGCATAAACCCCATCTTGAGCGCCATTCGAAAGTCCAGCAGCGGCAAAATTTGGTGTACCATCTCGACAAGCATCGGACGGTCTTGAGCCTCCGCAACAGGTTCCTGCGTCGCTGGGGCTGGCGCAGGCGTCGCGTGTACAGCTCCCTGCGGCACATTCGGCCTGACTGGCGCTTGGAACATCTGGGGCTGCATCATGCCGTATAAATTGCCATATGGGGCCGCAAAATGCGCTCCAAACGGGTTCTGCTGCTGAGCTTGAGGGGTCGCGGGAGACGTCTCTTGCCGTTGCTGCATGAGCATAAACTGCAGGTATTGAATCTGCTGTAGCACCATGGCTTGCTGCTGCATGAGCACGCTCTGCCGATATAAATTCTGCTGCTGCTGCGTCATGGCGGGCGTTTGGCCAAAAAGAAACGGACTTTGCGGCTGCGCGGCGGGCGCGGACGGCTGCGTACTGAAACTGCGCGGCTCTGCAGCTTCATTAATACTGGGGCGGGGCGAGTCCTGCGCCTCTGCGGGCTGAGACGGTGTCTCGACAGGCGTTTTGAGCTCCACACTCGGCCGACTGCGCGGAGAAGTCACAAGCAGGTGGAAAACAACGGCCTCATCGCTGCTGTCGCCGTCTTTGCGGTGGCTGCTCTGTACCTGTTCCAGGATCTGCGCCAGCGGCTCGTCGTCACCGCATATTTTGCCACCAAATATGAGCTTCTGGCTCGAGACGGCAGGTGATAATGGAAAGTCGAGGCTGAGGCGCTGCTTGAGCTCTGCTACGCGCGTACTGGCTGCAACTGCGAGCGCCAGCGACTGCGCCGGCGCGTACACGCTGCGCACCACGAGGTTCACAAGCTCTGGCTGGGCTTCCATGGCGAACGAAAGAAGCGAACTGAGCTGCTCGAGATTGAAGCGAGAATGACGTAAGAGGCGCCACGCGGCGACTACGCAGAGCGCTTGGATTGGTGGAAAAGGAACGGATTTGACCAATGGGAGTGTAGTCGGAAATAAAAGGAGATGCACGGTGGGGGCTAGAGCAGCGAAATCTGCTTCAACCACGTGGCGTGAAGCTCCTCGACTTGTCCAGCTAACGCCACGTGATGGATAGAGCTGCCAACTGAAGCCATTTCTTGGGTGGAATTTTACGAAAGGGCAATCAGAAGGCAATTGAAGTTGGCCGAGTACGTACCGCGCGATGGGTACTTTTCGACGAAGCCAAAATTCGCTCCAAAATTCCATCGAATAGAAAGCCGGAGGACTGTAAATGCCGGAGCTGCGCTCTCTAAAAACGGGCTCCGAATCGCGCGAACGGGAGTGATGAGCAGCGAATCGGCGCACCATCTGCTTCAGCGGCGTAAATGTTGAAGCAAGAGTGCCGCGAGTCGGTCAGCGACCTTCGCCGTGCAAACGTAAAGGCTTTGGTGCACGCTAGCTATCTCTGAGCGCGTTAATTCAGCGCACAAATCACACTATACGCGGTCGTAAAACGTAGCGGTGTCGGCGCTTGGCTTGACTGGACGTTTCATGTGCACTCTAATAAGAACAAGTGATCGAGAGTGGGAGTATTCTCTATCTGGTCTCAGTGTGCAGAGTGTATGTACTGATAAAGTGCATCTTATGTCAGTACTTACTGTCGCACGACAGGTCTACATTTCCACCAACAAGCATCCACCCACTACAAATGTACTGACTTATTATTCCACCTAGGAGATTGGTTAGGGGTCTGAAATTTTGGCTGTCGCCTTTAGTTGCACAGAATGGCCGCTTTCGCAGCCAGCGGAGCGCAGCCCATGAAGGGCGCTCGGACACTTTCGCACTACTCAGCCGTGGCGCTCGATTCCGCACTAAAACGACCAATCAGGTACAGTAAAGAAAGGAAGAAGAGGAGGACCATCACTCCTATGCCTCAGTCGCCCGCGCCCTGAGCAGCCACATCACAGACGACGGATGCAGCGCGGGCTGCAGCAGCACAAGCACAAGGCGGAGACGTCGGCGTCTTCCCCGTCGATTCTAGGGGGAGGCGGTCGACGCCATGGCGGTACCTTGTACCATCACAAAAGCGCACCAAACAAAGACAAAGACCAGGTAGTTGTAGGTCTCTCAGCATCTAATGAGGACGAAGTGGAGGACTGGAGTAGCGACTTTGCGCCGTCTCGCAGTCGCTGGCGTCCAC
This sequence comes from Phytophthora brassicae, assembly GCA_024679045.1. NCBI lineage: Eukaryota > Oomycota > Peronosporomycetes > Peronosporales > Peronosporaceae > Phytophthora > Phytophthora brassicae. Next base: position 19,155 of record JAIKVB010000533.1, on the reverse strand, counting down.
ATCAAGACAGCGAAATGTCTCCGCTTTACAAACGTCGAAGTAGCAGCAGCTCCAACGCGCGAAGAGGGAGCGAAGGAGCTAGTGGCAGTAGCGGATCCGTAAGACATAGCGGTGGAGCAGAAGATGAGGACGTGCGAGGACTCTACAGTTCCTATTCATCTGTAAAAGACGTACGAGTGGGACGTCCACAAACAGAACAATTACAACCAGAAGACAAGAGCGACAGTGACGAAGATTGGGATGCCGAGTTTGGCTTTGAAGAACAGACAGATGCGCCGCTCGGGTCTTCGGGTAGTATGGATCCAACGCGCAGAAGAGCAGAGAACGGCAACTTCTTCCTACCAAATCTCCACGACGTATTAGACGGCGAGAGTTTCCCAGACGACGACGATGACGACGTGGACGCGACTGCGAGGAGACCCAGAAGACCGTCTGAGGAGCCACTTTTCCAAAGGAAACGCAGTGAATTTCATCACTCAGCAGCCAGTGCAGACGGCAGTATGGACGGCATCCGCTCCAGTCTCACGTCAGCGTCTACGTCTTCCTCTAATGCTATCGAGTACGCGATGGTGGACAAGTTGCGGCTATTGGAAGTCGCCAACTCGTCCGCTTATGCTGTTCGTATTGAACGGTATCCGAAACCTTCGAGTTCATTTAGTAATTTGGAGCGCGATCGCATCACTTTCCCCAGCTTCACCGAGAACAAATATGAGCGATGGCTGGCGGATCTCGTGGTGCCAGACTGTGCAATTGTAGCGCAACACATGGAAGCAGAACGGAATAGTTTACCACCGCCAAGACAGTTGAAGAACCAGCAGTTCCATGCACTCGTGTCTCTTCCCTTTGGACGCGAGTTTGTCGACACGTTTTTCAAACAGATCACGCATTATCGCTACTATGGAGAAGACAAGGAGAACCGGGAGTTGGTCCGGATGTACTTTGAGAAGGTGTCGACTACTGGCATGACGGACGAGAATTGGGCCCAGAATTTAACACCTACCGATCTCGAGTATGTGGTGGGCTGTAGCATTGATATCTTGCAGGAAGCTGCACGCTTGTACGGCCCCAAACCTGTGGTACCACTCGCTACACATCTATCGCTGTCCATGTTGTCTACATCATCGTCCGCGTCGTCTCAAGGCAACAAGACGACAATCTACTGGATCCAACAATTCCAGGATATTCTGGTACATTGTGCAGAAGCTTTCCCGCTTCATTCAAACGTCGTGGCGTTGATCGAACTGCGCTACGTTTGCCACCATTTAGCAGGCTTCGCAAGTGGCGAGTACGAGTACAAGTGGCAGATCTGTAATCAATTGCCTGCTTTCCTGCCGTTAGAACCAGTTGTGGGCGACTCAGCCTCGCAGATCGTGAACGAAGTGCTTCAGTACTATGGTGCATTATTCCAGCACTTGAACACGAGTCCGGAAAGTCGCAGTAATCGATACATGGGACACAAATCTCCTATTGAAAGGCAGAAACCGCAAGGAGGCGACCCGAGACGATTCTCGCTCTTTCCTGATGTGCTTTGTCTACAAGCTCAGATCCTGTGTGATATTCAGAGCTTGTACGACAGTAAGAGTGCGTTAGCTGAGGTTTCTCTACCAGCGCTTGAAGAACTTCTCGAGTTTGAAGACGACGAAGCGTCAGTGGACCCAGTATTGGTGGGACTTTTACCACGTAACCGTGATAGCCGCAGCAGCTCATCATCGTCTAATCCTGATCACCGCGACAGTGGATATGATCGGGCTGATCTCTCGAAAGGACTTGGAGGCTGGAGTGCAAGTGCCAAACTCTTTGAGCTTCTGAGACCATCGTCCCGTACGCGTACTTCGGCACTGAGTTTTTTCTACGAGCGAATCTCAGCTACAAAGTTCCCGTTAGTAAAGGCGAAATGTGCGTCCGTTCTTGCTGGAATGCACGTTTCCACAGTATCTCACGGTAACTTGAGAGTGGCTGAGTCGCTTGCGTACGAAGCATTGCGTTTGCTTGAGGTTTGCTCGAAGAGACTCGTGACCAGACTGTCCAAGGCACCGTCACTGCGCAGTCGGGAGAAGGCCACGCCAGCGTCATACCTCAGCATATTTAACAACGATGGCTTGCTCTCTGACTTGGGTCGAGAAGCACTCGAGAGTTTAGGCAACATCTTGGTCAAGAACAGCAAGTATCGATATGGCATTCTGTGCCTTGAAGCCGCTGGTGCGCTCTTTACGTTTTTAAACCAAGGCTGCGAGTACGAGAAGCTAGATAGGCTTCTGTGTAAACTTACACTTGAGGCTGATGATGTACAGCGTGCGTTGCCACTGCATGAAAAGGTGACGTGCGCTGCTCAGCGGCAAGGAAACATCACGGTGTACTGGATAGACTTCTGTGTAAACTTACACTTGAGGCTGATGATGTACAGCGCGCGTTGCCACTGCATGAAAAGGTGACGTGCGCTGCTCAGCGGCAAGGAAACATCACGGTGTACGTGTATTTAACACAAGAGATGACCAAATTGTGGATCCGCGAAGGGAACTTCACGCGCGCTGAAGAAAATTTAGCAACAGCCTGTCATTTCCTACGAGATCACACGAATCTGCTACCGCAGCACTTCCTGTCGTCTGCTATCAATGGAAGCTACTCAAGCAGTGAGGCGCCATCCAGTCGTAGCGGTACGATGATGACTGCTACGTCAAGCTCCGTGTCATCGTCTCTTTCCGGGTCATTCCATCTTTCTTCGCGCAGCACAGGGAATGCCAGTGAGGTAGACACGTGGCTGAATCATGATATTAACCTGCACCTTCTTGTGCGTGACGTATATCGCTCCAGCGGCAGATGTTTGGAAGGGATGCGTGTACTTGAACACTTACTGAACTACAGTACACGACTGCCGCGCGGAAAACGCACCCAGTTGCGTATGCTTCTCGCGGAAGACGCGCTCAAGATGCGAATGTTTGACACGTGTCGGCAAATGTTTTCGATGATGGAGAGAGAGGCGACTGCGTTTTGTGATCGTTTGCAGGAGAACATTAAAGGTTTCAGTGGACCAGGAAGCAGTAGCGGTACAGGACCTGGGACAGGCAGTAGCGGAGGTGGAAGAAGCCTTGGAGGTATGGGTAGCGAAGCCCGCTACTGCTTTGACATGTCGTTTACGCTTCGCTATATTATTTGCCGCGTCAAGATGTATCTAAAGCTGGGCGACTACTGCAACGCTTACGCTTGGTTGTCGTTAGCTCACGTGAAAAACGACCGTGACAATATTCGGAAGCAAGCGCAGTTGAATGTTTTGGACGGGAAGGTACTTCGTGCTTACTGCAGAGATCAGCAAAACCGGGAATGGGAACTTCGTCGCGATGTTGAAGAGTCTTCTCGACGAGGACGTTCGATGGGTTCCACTTTCGTTGGGAGTGTCGTGTCTCCAGCACAAGTTGACGAAATGCTGAAGCCTTTGGGAGTCTCGTTGTATGGTTTGAACAAGGATGAGAAGCAGCGCTTGCATGAACGCATGGTTCAATTCGGCACGTGCGTGCGTGACGTTGATAAAGCTGAAGAGCAAGCGCAAAGCGCCTTCTGGACAGCTTTTGATCTCTACCGCTTATTGGATGACAGTTTGTACCAGCTCAAGGTTTTACTGGAGATCATTTCGTTCATGCTTGCACCTGTCCAGCGATCTTTCTTCGCACTCGGTAGCAACCAAGATGATGAGATGCTCAAGTCACATTTGTATCGTCGAAGCTCTGGAAAAAACTCGTCCATGCTGGATTTGGAGGACTTAAACGGTGACGATACAATCGAGAAAACGAGAAAATTGTTGTTAGAAGCGCAAAAGCTACTACGTCCGGCATTAAACTTGGCCGAGCAAGTGGCAAACCCCGCGTGTTTCTTGCGAACGTTGATTTTCTGCAGTGAAGTGTGGGTTTGGCTCGAGCGCATTGCGTCATACAAAAGCGAAAAGCACTTGAAGGAAGCGACTGCGTTTTGGGAACAAGCAGTTCAAATCATGAAGGGCGTTTTCTTCCGCCGTGTTGCGTTCCATGATGTGGCAGATGCAAGTACTTTGTACTCTTCTGGATTTGGAAATGACTTTACGATGCCTTACGCGCGTGGAGTTAACAAGGGACGGTTTTGTGTGGTGCCAATTCTGAACTTCAGCGAGGGATTTATTGTCAAGTTAGAAGCCATGACACTGCAGTTGATACTCACAGCTTGTCAGATCCAGCAGTTCGAACGCGTGCCTGATTATGTTGAAGAAACGCTGCATTTGCATCTCGATGAACTGCTAAGTGCACGGCTATGTTTAAGTAGCATTGTGCATCAGTTGCAAACGTTCAGAGCTCTGCAAAATCTGATTATGTTGAAGAAACGCTGCATTTGCATCTCGATGAACTGCTAAGTGCACGGCTATGTTTGAGTAGCATTGTGCATCAGTTGCAAACGTTCAGAGCTCTGCAAAAATTACGCAAGCGACTTCCTCCAAGTGGATCGTCCTCGAATCTTGCGGCGGCTGCGGCTGTACCGTCAGGCTCCAGTGTTTCTGTCTCTAGCGTGGGGAGTAGCAACTCCAGGTCGTCATCTTTTTCGGCTGTGATTCCTGTACCGTCACCACAGATGAGCGGTACTGGAAAACAAGTTGCAACTCCTTCGCCAAGTGCTGGTGTCGTGACAGGAAAGCGAGCTGGTCATAAGAAAAACCAGTCGATGTCTTCCATTTCCGAGTTGTTGGCGTCAAACACTCCATCGCCGTATCAAGAAGGGGTCGCGTACCCGGCCGGTGCACCTGGAGGTATGAAAAGTTCAGCCACTCCTCGAACGGGATTGGCTTCTCTAAGTGAGCGGCCAAATGTTCCACCTCCGTCTGCTATGGCAGCGAAATCAGGCACCACGTCAGGTGCTCACGCTGTAAAAAAAACTGGAGAACGGAAACCACGAAAGTACACGCGAGAGCGGTCTCGTTCAGCTCCGCAGCCCGCAGTGATCAATTATCCTCCCCCAGACGCAGAGCTGTCGTTGTCGCGAACTGGCGTCGGCCATCCTCATGAAGGAGGTAGCATGCCTGTTCTCGTTGAGTCAGGAGAGAGAAGTGGCAAGTCGATGAAGCGCACATCGTCTACGAAGTTTATCGATTTAGGAGATCTAAAGACGTTGCCACCTGGCGATGATTTCATGCTTGGGAGAGGTGAAGGATTTGCACGTGATGAAGGCAGCAGCTCTAATGGAGCCATCGGTTTGTGTGATTTCGACGAAGTTCAGTCTGAGAAGCTCTGGTGGATCTTTAATCTGTGGCGCGATGCAAAGTCCAAGTATGTGGACGGTAAGATCGAGACGTCCGAGTTCCGGTCTCGCAACTTACGTTATCTGCGAACGTTGCTCGACGCTTTTGATCCACAGCAAATTGCGGTTTTGTACTTCGGAGGACTTGAAGGTTCTTCAGCGGAATCGGTGGTTACTCCTGGTGGAAGCAGAGTTACCTCTGCTGTGAACACTGGTAACCCTAACGGGATGCTCGATTTCGATGTTTCGCGAATGAATTCTCACGCGCTAATCCAAGACCGTCAATTGGTGTTGTCGATTGGTTATGAATACCCGTCAGAAACACGAACACCGTTTGGAACTCATCCGAAACTTCAGTTTAAGGTGTTTGACGTTCACGAGGGTGATACAAGCGCTTGGCGCCAGGAAATCCCGCGACCTGATTGGTATTTGTCCGAGTATGATACGATGGAGGCTGAAGAGGCAGCTTTAGGAGCTGGTGTTTTGCGTACGATGCGGTTACTTGGTGCTAAGCTGCTGATGAAACTATTGGGAGTATTATTGCTGGAGAATTCTGTTGTGGTGGTAGGCACTTCCTACCCCCAGATTCAGGAAGTAACTACAAGTCTACTGAAGCTATTGGAGCCGTTTCGATGGCAGCACACGTTCTTGCCTTTCGTGCCGGTAACGTCCTGGCGATTCCTTCACGATGCGGCATTTCAGCATGCGCAGGCGGAGATAGCGGCTCGACCGAAGAGTCGCAGATCGTTCTCTAGACTCTCGCACGATTGGCGATGGGGCAGTGGAAGTGGAAGTGCTGCGAGCTCGTTCTCTTCCTCACGGGGAAGTACTGACAGTTTGAATGGTGGAGGAACCAACTCGGCTCCCACATCCAGCGCTTTAAGTGGAGATCCCGTAGAGGAAGAGCCTCCATTCCTTCTTGGTGCTACAGCAGACACGTGGCAGAGCTGTTTGGCATTTTCCAGGAAATGTGGCAATGATCCTCGTTTACTATCGTCGTGTGTGGTAGTTGTGGATCTGGACGATGTGGACGCACTGGCAGGCGACAAGACGCTTCGAAACGCCGTTCCTTTGCCTAAGAAATGGCGTCGACAGTTCCTGGAACGTATCGAGAAAATCACTCGACAACGGCAAAAGCTGCGGTTGAAAATGAGCCGTCGACACTCGTCGCAGCAGCTTGTTTCAAGTCGCGGACCGATTACACCTGCGTCGTTGTCTGCTGTAGCATCAATGCGATCTCCTGTAGGAACGAAATGAGCCGTCGACACTCGTCGCAGCAGCTTGTTTCAAGTCGCGGACCGATTACACCTGCGTCTTTGTCTGCTGTAGCATCAATGCGATCTCCTGTAGGAACTTATCTTTCAATGGACGTGACGTTACGCAGCTTGGACGATCTCAGCACCAGTCGATCTGGTTCGAGCTGGAAAATGACTCCAGTATCTGCTAGCGGTGTCTCTGACTCGGACACTAATTACCAGTTACTCCAGTCAAGCGTGCAACCATTATCCGATCCGAATGGTCTTGATGAGAGACAACACTATGACTCGGATTGCGCCGCAGTATTCGTGAGTAGCGTGCGCGAATTTTACGACAAATTGCTCGTGCTTTGTGCTGAGAAAGACCGCAAGGCGAAAGGCAGCAAGAAGAAAAGTACCGTCACTGGTCATTCGAAACGTCAGGAGATTAAATCGTGGTTCTCGTCGTCGCATGACTTCGATGCGTTCGTCAATAACTTCCAAAGTACAGACTTGTTGGAGGCTTTTGAGACGGAAAAAGCAGCGGCTCAAGCAGAAGCTCAAGCGCAAGCGAGGGCTATGCATCAGCTCGAACGACAGTCCAGTGAACAAGAGGTCAGTTCTACCAGTAGCGGCCGCAGTACCCGATTCGGCAACACCCCCAAGTCACTTGTGAGTTCTTTTACGCCACAACAACTCAAGAGTTTGGGCAGCTTAAGCAGTTTATCAGCCAGCAATCGCAGCTCGAATGGCCAAGAAAGAAGGCGGTGACTAAACTCAAGACATTCTGTAGGTGTAGGAGCTGAAATTGTAGGAAGCGTAACTATTATTTATCCGCAAAGTTTTGCGAATGTCAATGACTTGTTGTTTGCGTTCATTTGTTCTTCTTGTGCTTGTTGTAGAGCCAACTTGGCTTTCACGTGCAGTTGTTGGTCGATACGGTAGGCGAGAGAAGCTTTGCCAGCTCGGACAGCCCATTGAAGTGGCGTCTTCTTGGTCTATAGCATGGAACGTAAATGGTCAGTTTAAAACTATAAAATACTCTTAAGCTTGGAGAAACTATCAACCTTGTCAGGGAGATTCCAGTTCGCTCCGTGGTTCAATAACAACCAAATCATCTCTTCCGATCCAGTTTTGCATGCCAAGTGCAGTGGCGAGTACCAGCCCTGATTAAAAGTAAAATTCCTAATTAAAAAAACCATGGACATTATCCATGTTGGCGTGGTATTTATTTACCCAGGTACTTCGCTGGTTTACATCAGCCCCATAGGTGATTAGAAGCTGTACGACGTCAACGTTGCCCTCAGATACAGCTCGATGTAGACCCGTAACCCCAGACTAGAGACATAATATTACTATGAGCTCTTGTAAGACGAATAAAAGTGAATATGGTAGTGTACCCATCGCTGTTGTCGAATTAGTGTGGGATGATCTTCCAAAGCTTGACGAAGCCGAGTAACATCTCGCTGTCTGATTAGAAGACACAAGTCTGGCAGGGATGAAGTCTGTGGCTGCGTGGTAGATGCCATGGATCTTGGACGGCCTTTCGGCGTCAAGAACACGTAGAAAATAGCTCAATAGGTTAACGATACGTTTCAGTAGCAGGATACAAACATCTCGTTTAAACAACAGAAACGCGTACAATCTTGACGAAAGAAGGATAAATCGATTAATAGAAAGCAGCATAGAAGTGGAAATTGTGGATAACCACACTTGACCCGTACCCAAGGGATACTACGCCCTGTCGCTAATCTTGATCCGCCACGTTGACGTGTTGAGTAGGTACATGTGCGTACGCCAACCGCTGTTCTGCAGCACTTCAAGGAAAAGCGGAAAGTCTGCAGTCATCTTGGTTAAAGTCGATTCAAGCAGTGGATGATGCATGAGGCTGCCACCATTCGACGATGGAGGTGGCGAAGCAGTAGGTGGTACTGAGGCCAGTGCTTGAAACACTAGCACAGCCTGAAAGAAAGCACGCAGCTCGTCCACGGGTTTTGCTTCGGCTTGAAACACGACGTGGACACGATCTCCCTTTACTGTCAATAAGTAGCTTTCGTCACTACAGAACATGCACCATGTTAGCATTACAGCAAACACAACAACACCATGCTATTACTCACTTGTAAAGCTGCAGCAGCCTGTCGAGGTCATGCGCAGTTGGAACAGCTCGGTGAAGCTCCGAGCCCATGATCAAACGGGTCGTCACTGGCAGTACTGGGTCACGGAAGACCGGTTCTTCCTGGTTTACGCTAGGAATGGAATACTAATCAAATAAAATGATCACGTCAGTCACCTAAGTAAAGCGTAAACATGTCAATATCAAGATGACTCCCTCATTGCACTCACCTTTCCATTATGGTTGGAAGCCACATCCTTGTCCGGCCCGTTGCTTAACGTCAAGAACCGCTGCACAAGCACCAATCCTCGGGCGCAATTGACTGTGGGAATGCAGAGACACGACACAGCGTTGTAATTGGCGTACACGTGGATGAGTGTGAGCACCAAGAAGGCCGCCCACACTGTATGTGGGGACGTATTAACTGCGTTGGCAAAGTACATGCCAAAGAGCAGTCCAAAGAGCTTAACTGCTGTCTCTTGCGAGCCTTCCTTTGCCGCACAATCGGCCATATTGTCTCTCTTGGCAAAGTGCGTCATCAGCGAGGATCTCGTGGCTCCCGCTGCCACGCCGCACATGGTTTTGCACACACTTGAGACGCACAAAACTTCTGTGACGAGCGTGGGGAAGAACGGCGCCACCATATCGAGCGTCAAGCCAACGTCGTTAATGACGTCAGCAAACAACCGCCAACGCTTCACATTGACGTCGAACTTTGGCCCCACAAAGTACGCGAACGTCAACCCGCCAATCATACCCGACCCGTCTCGTAAGACCCATTGCAGTGCAGCGGCCAGTGGAGTAGCCTTGTCGTCGCCGACACCTACACTTTGTAGTACGGATTGCGTCGCCAAGACGCCTCGGAGATAGCTACACATGGCCTGCATCGTGTCCCAGAACTGGAAGTGTATGTAATCTTCACTCACGCTGTCCGGATAACCTGCCGGTAGAAACATTTCTTGCAGCTCTCGACTGAAACCCGAAAGTGTCAAGCAACTGGCGCCGTTTTGAGACCGACCTTGGCCCGTGGACAGCAGCTGCTCTCCTTGTTGCACGTAGCGTCGTGGAGCTTCATTGGCGCAAACAGGACGCGTATCAAATTCGGTCACGCGCACACCTTTGCCATTGCTCGAGGGAGGCGAAGACGGTGAAGGCCCCACCTTGCGCTGAGTCAGCTCAGCCATTGAGAAAGGGGATGTCGAGGTGTTGTAGAGACGGGATTGATGGCACTCAAGCGGGGGATGACATGGAGCTGGATTTTAGAAACGTGGTGCACATCAGAAGTCCCCTGAGATCTGCACCTAATAACTCTAGTATCAAATGCAGCTTAACAATTTGATTTTAAAATCTAAATATTTTATGACTGTAGAATATCCGTTTATAGTTGTTTCTGCTATATATTTAATACTAGTGTGACCTTTCAGTATGAATTGCCGCAGGTTTATGGTCCCACCTTGATTTCAAATGGCTCCATTTGCTCATTCTCCACTCTTTTTTTTGGACCTCTTCCTGCTGCAATGGACGTGGACTACGACGGACAGAACGCTTTCGACGCCGCCGGCAATGGAGATTTCCCTCTCGTTGTTCTGATCTGGGGAATGGCCATGGCTGTGCAGCCCAAACCCGTCGATCTACTGGCTGCCAAGGATAAATGTGGCAACACTTTGGCCCATTACGCGGCGGCTGGCGGTACCGACACGTGCGACACGATGCACTTCTTGATGCAGCAGATGCACGCATCAGGTCGCGAGCAGACGATGCTTGACGCGCCCAACGACGCAGGAGAGACGCCTCTCATGTACGGCAGCTAATACAGTTTCTCTCCACCGTAAACGCTTTGAAATGGTCGAGATATTCACGGTTTTGGTGTGATTTGTTGCTCGTACAGGAGAGCAGCTCATGCTGGCAATTTAAGGCTCGCAGATACGCTGCTTCGTTCAGGTTTCGTACATCTACTGGCTCAAGACGCACGAGGGAACACTGCAGCTCACCATGCCGCAGCACAGGGCCATCTCTGGGTGCTGCATTTCTTGTTGGAGGCGGAGCAGCGACGGAACATTGAACTGACGTCAGCGGAGCATCCTACAACACTGGGAGGGTACTCTCTACAGCGTCGTAATGTCCTACATTACGCTTGTATGAGCGAGTACAAACCAATGGTGCAGTTCCTCTTAACGAAAGGTTTTGACGCTAAAGAAGCCGACGCAGAAGACACGACGTGTCTGGATCTTGCAAAGAAACGCAATTTGCTGTGGCTAGAAGATTTATTGACTGGGAAAGCAAAAGCAGCAGATCCACCAACGCACATGCGCAAAACTCGTGGAGTTGTGGCTGTACTTCACGGTGGGCTACTACTGGCAATTCTAGCGACGAGCTATTGGCTTGTATGGTGGCTTGCACTACCTTTAATTCTCATTATATTATGGAAGTCATTGGCAGCTTTCCGCCAGCCAGGACATGGCCATTCTCATGGAGCTTCAGCACCCAAGAACTTAGCAGATTTGCACCCGTCCAAGCGAAAGGTGGTTTTGGCCATGAATATATCGCTAGAGATATTAGAAGAAGGTCCAACTGAAGCCATGTCAGCTCGAAGCCAGAAGGTGAAGAACGAGACGAGCGTGGGGTTCCACACTTTGACTCGAGCTCAGCCGGAGACTGCGATGGGTATTTGGATGGCTTGGGTGGCTCTTTTCACGATGTTATACATCGTTTTATGGGTTGACTCAACATACAAAGACTTTACCAACAGCCATACGATTTTTATGGCCATTACTGGTGGATTAGAAGCCTTGTTCTTGGTTGTATGGGTGAGATTGGCATTCTTGAGCCCTACAGACCCAGGATCAATTACCACTTACGAGCAGGATGTGAAGGCGATGCTAGACCAGACTTCAAGGGCTTTAGCACCCGATATGACCAAGTTCTGCCGCACATGCCTCGTTAAGAAGCCTATTCGCTCAAAACATTGTGCTCAGTGTGGCATTTGTATCGCTCGGCATGATCACCACTGTGCTTGGATCAACAGGTGCGTCGGGTACGGTAACCACCGACTCTTCTTCATTTTCTTGATTCTACATTGCGTAGTGCTTGGGGTGTATACAGCACTGGCCATTCTCGTACTTTCCGACGCTACACACGATCTCCACGCAGAGCGAGTCGCATCCGAAGGAAGTGGCAGCACTGATAGTTTGTCGTCTATGGATGTTTGGGTGGAGATCCCTTCACTTATTCGTGACCACCTTCTGGTTATCATGGTCCTAGTGTGGTCTTTGATGGCTTTCGTGGCTCTTGCGATGATGACCAATCAACACGTGAACAACATTGAGAAGAATCTCACTGTTAACGAGCAGATGAACTGGCGACGATATGGATACATGACGCAATCTACAGCTACTGGAGCGAAGAATGGAAAGAATGGGAAGGAACCAAAAGCAGGAGAAATGGTCAACCCGTTCGATCGTGGATTCAGGATGAATGTTGTAGAGTTTTTCTCTCGTTCTGGCACTTCAGCAGTTGATTATCGTCAGGTTTTCACTGTACCGTCTCAAGGCGGTGACGTTACAAGTCCTATCACCATGACGTCAATGGGGATGTCGACAACATCTGAAAGTATTGGCGAGAAAAGCAATGCTACTGATATTGTGTAGAAGAATAGAACCACAATTCTGCTTACCGTCAGGCAGATACAAGTACGGATTCCTAATATTTGGGAATTTTATTGAAAAACAAAGCATCAAGTACTATGTGGCACTGCATTTTTCACATTGTTTCTATCGACTCAAGCTGAGCCTCTGGTACACTCTCTAGCAGAGACAACATGAAGAACGATCCGGTAAAACGGCATGCATTGATGGCATCTAAGAGTAGACTACTGTGCGTTCTTAGATTAAAAACTCACAAAATTGCATGGTCGAAATGTTGCTTTACGAATTTTTTTACTAAGTCGAAGCAAGCAGCAGCTACCAAGAAAGCATTCGCGTTATGCAGCTAGGTTCTAGCAGTCATCATCATCATCATCGTCGTCGTCATCGTCGTCATCTCCTCCACCTAGAAATCTTGTGGTTCTTGTGGAAACCCATTCAGGTTCTTCCAGGCCCGTCAAACCGGTATCGATAGATTCTGTCTGAAGTGTACGTAATTGCTCTGCAGCCCCATCAGCATCGCGGAATACACAGCCAACAGCAATAGCGGCCAACCACTTGATGTACTGCATTTGGGCAAGAAAGAAGAATGAAGATTGATCTGTCGCTGGATGAAAACTATGCGCTGCATCAAATTCCGCCGCGATATATTCACATAAATGTACCGATATTTCTGTTGACAGTGTTGGTTTCTTACATCTTTCTCATCATTTTCTGCGATGGGAGTTTCAGCTCGAGTCTTTACTTAAAATTCTCGAGCCTCAAACCAATTAATGCATTTTGGTCCGTCGAATCTAATTAAAAAAAGGGGAATCCGCTTTGGGTCCTGGAATTAAAAATAATTCGGTTTGGGGTCCCCCGAATTACTCAACTGGAAACTCGCCTTCTGTTTTCAAAACACGGTAGGTTTCTTAAAATCAGGGCGAGTTTCCAGTTAGTAATTCGGGGCCGAATTATTTTTTAATATAGGACCCCAAAGCCGATTTCCCCATAAACCAAATGCAGTGCAAAGCACTAAGTACACAGTGCCTTTAACGTGTTTTGGGCTTTGTGGTGTTTTCCAGTGCGTAGTGCAAAGCACTAAGTACACAGTGCCTTTAACGTGTTTTGGGCTTTGTGGTGTTTTCCAGTGCGTACCATGCAGAATCTCGGAAACGGCAAAACCCCCTCTAATCCGATTTCTAAGTCGTAACAGAGTGGATACAAACTGCAAGGTACAAAGCGCACTTTAGTTCCCTATTATCGAGTTACCTAGCGTGACCCTTTCGTATGCTGCAACACTTGTATGATCTGTAACCCAAATGTGTCCTGTAACCGAAGTGTACCCTGTACCATAAAAGTACACACGTGGCGTACTTAAGTGAGACGTCTGATTTCTTTGGCCGTCCGCATTTCCTTCTAGTTCTTCTTCTGCTCAGCTTCGTCGCCAGTAGGCACGGCTGGCTGTGCTGGATTGTCAAGTGCAACCTTCCGTTCTCATTCTGCGAGACACGCCGGTACATGCATAAGCGGTTGGGTTTTCATGAGATATAATTACTAATTATTATCGTACAGATTTACAAATCTTAGCCCCATCTCTGTGGAAACACTGCTCGTTGTTATGGAAGGTGTGACCAGCGTTCGATTGGCGCCGAGATGCCAGACACGTTCGGGCTGATGCTCGACGGGTGGGGCCACGGGATCGAACACTACCTGGCGGCTTTTGCGTGCTATAAAACCGTCAACGCCCCTCGCTACCCGCTCTTGTCAATGGCTCCTCTGATAGAAGAGCGTGGCCATCAGATGAACGCGGAATGCCACTGACGGCCATAGAGCGGTTTTTGCCTTTTTTTAAAAGACGCTAACCGGCTGTTTGTTTAATGTAGGCGACAACTGCGCAGTCAACAAGCGTCTCGCCCGACTGCTTGGATTACCATATGTTGGCTGCGCAAGCCATTGCCCCAATCTCGCTGTCCGTCAATTTTTGGCACCCTACGAGAAAGAGCTGGACCAAGTCGAAAGTCTCATGCGCAAATTGCGTACGTTGAAACAGGCAGCGAAACTTCGGTACGTATAAATTTGCTTTATTTATTCAATGCGCCTAAATCGTTTTTACTCAATACTAATTTGGTGTTAAATTTGTGTACAGTCTAAAGACCCCACTTCTACCTATTTTAAGTCAAGCAACGCGGTAGTCGTCCACCTTTTCGATAATCGCGCGGTACATTCGCCTGCGCGAATTCATCTCAGCGGACGACGACGAGATCGGCGGGTTGATACCAAGCCGCACATCCCATCACGCTCTCGAGAAGGTGCTCGCAACAGTGCGTGATGAGGAGTCAGTCTAAAAAAAAACCAGTCCGACTCGCTCAACCTCGCTGATGCTCGCATTCTTTTCGACGGACTTCTAGACGTGATGCCGTCTCTGGCATCATACATTGGTTAGTATTAAGGCTATTCTGTAATTTTGTATATACTAATACTATAATCTACTTCTGACGAATGCAGCTCAGGACGCTGAGATCCTGCAGTCTCCGGTTTTCGAAAAGGCCACCGTCAAGGTACAGATGGGGACGTCGCCGATCTGACAGCGGCCGAACGAAAGGTTATCACCCGATCGTGCGCGAGGACGAAGGAGGCCCTCAAGATGACGGTGGCGCAAGTCAAGACGAATTTGCCGACTGAGTCTTGAAGCGCCGGAAGAAAGTGGAGCCCGGTCTGACATACCATCTGATCACCGCAATCCCTCCAACTTCCAATGTAGTCGAGCGTCTTTTCAGCTCGGCGCGAGCTGTACTGCGCTTTGAGCGTCACCATGTACTAGTTTCAGACTGATACTAGTTCTGGAAAGTGATCAGCTTGAAGCTCGCTGACGTACACATTGTCGTCGACTCCGGATACTGCTGGCATAAGGGTCTTACAGTCGTGAGAGGCAAATTCTCTGAGATTTATTTTCAGAGTTAAGACAGGATGCGAGTGAGGGGCGATTATCCCAATTTCCCCCGGTAATTTATATGCAATTAATGCACTATTTGAAAGAGGTAGGCACTGTCTTAGGCAGTAGCAATTACCGTTGGTTAGGAATTAAAACCTGAAGAAACTGGTAAATTACATGCATGTTACCTGTGTCGTCACCTCACTTCTTTAAGTGCGAATCAATAGAAAGCATGCATGTTGTATGAAGGTGGGGAAGGCAGGGCTCCCGTCGGCATTCGATGTCTAGTAGGCCCAGATACAAGCGAGCTCGGCAAACACTGATCTACACCAGTGATCTAAGGTCCGTGTGCAGCGCACGCGGACATAAATCCTGGGAAGATGGATTAATCGACCAATTGGGATTTAGCGCTCCTAAACTTTAACAGAGCAGCTCAGCCGTCTTTTTGCGCCGTTTCTAGGGACGCACTGAAAATTATCACGTGTCACGTACCCCAGTACACTGGTGACGTGCCAGGAGGCAACACAGCGAAGGTTACGGTTCGGAAAGGTTATCTAGCGTAAGGTGCTCTTAAGAGTACCACGAAAGAAGAAGAGTTGGACGTTTGGGAATGATGACTCTAGATGAAACCCGAACACGTGAGTAGAAAAGACGTGCTCGAACATTGAGAGAAGAGAATATGGACAGCAAGAAGAAGATTTTTTTTCCTTGCAGCAAGAACAAATATTTTCCAGCCCTCTGATTGGGCAATTTATTATTTTGCCTAACTGCACCAAAACTTGCACTGTTTGGCGTGCAGCAACAAGAAGATTTTTTCGGCGCGCGATAGATAGAAGCAGCGGATATAATAGGTAGGCTGAAGAAGCAACGCGCATCTTAATCAACCGGCGAATAATGAGCAACCAAGGGCATCAAGGATGGCTGCAAAGATGATGCGGCAACTATAAACGCTGTCAGTGGCAGCGTGGCGGTGTCCAGTGCGGCACGGGAAGTACTGCTTCTGGCGAGTCTGGCTAGCTCTCGGTGTTATCTGGCGACAGCACTAGCGGGTAGAGTGGCTCCGTGTTGCTGGCGAACGGCAATGCTATATTGTCGGATGAGGGGCATTACTTAAGAATGTCCCCAGCTAACCGTAATTTAATATTTAAAGCAAATATCCAATTTCAACTTTAGCAACTACCAATCAGATTAAAGTTACTCCGGGATCTGACTACAGCTACACCTGATAGTGCTTGCGAATACCCATGACGAGACCCTCGAGTATGGTACACGGCGGCACCTTCCCAGGGAAGAACCACGTTTTCCACAGGAATTCATCGAGGTAGCCGGGAAGCATCACCTTGTGGATTCCGCGCATCCTCTTCTGGTGGCGCTTGACGCGAATTTCCCACGTGAAGCATCACCTTGTGGATTCCGCGCATCCTCTTCTGGTGGCGCTTGACGCGAATTTCCCACGGACCTTCTATGCGATTGGTGTGCGCTCCCGTCACAGGATCGACGAAACAGTTATCATGGTTAACCCATATGTGGGTGTACCGCATGCCGCGCAGCATGTGGTTGTTCTCGAGTGTATGGTTCCCATTGACGCTTACATACGAGGTGAACTGGTCGCTAATGATGGTCGTGCCTGCCTTGACGTGCTTCCGTACGATCGGCGAGAGCGTCTTCTTCTTGCGGTCTGCCCCCGTGAGGATACCGAACCACAGATTGGTGGTTCGATCAACCCCACCGAACAACCAGTTGTCGGGGTGCTGGCGGCCCCGACCATACTTCGACTTCTTCTCGAGACTTGTCTCATCGATCTCGACAATGTGGCCGGGGCCTCCAATCTGTAATGTTACGAAGAAGTGTTAGTTAAACTTAATAAAACAAAGCAAAAATTACAGTGTGTACCTGCATGCTACACGAAAGCATTTCTTTCGAGCAGATGTCACGGCAAAAGCTGTACCAGTCTATTGCCGTGACATCTGAGATCTCCAGCCACTGTGCTGCAAGGCTGACAGGCAAGCCACTGCTCCAGAAAAGAAGCAGGCGCAGGCACTTCGACAAGGGCAGCTTCGACTTGGCGAAGAAGCACCCCGCCCGCACACTCAACTCGTGATCGCGGCATCCCTTTCGGCGACAGCGCCAGCGGCGGCACGCTGCGTCCATCGTCATTTCGTCGTCGCAGTGGCGGCACAGAACAGTGCGTGCCACGATCCCGTGCCTCAGTATGAAGACGACGGTCGTGCGCTCATCTACCGTAGCAGCCATCACTTTGTCGAAGGTGAAGGCTGATACGGCAGCGGCAGCGGTGGGGTATAGGTAGGGAGACGGCTCGGCGGGCGCAATCGATAGCGCGTTCAGCTCTGCATCAGCAGGGGCGCGTGAGTTACGGAGGCGGGTAGCGCGTGAGCGGGGCATGGTTGAGGGAAACTGTGGAGGGGGGGGGTTCCTTGTGAGTCTACTGTACAGGGCGGATTGATGGCAGCGCGCAATTTTTGCACTAGAGCGGGGGGCGTACCAACATCTTAAATTACTGAGCTCCCTACGGCACACATCATTTTGGTTTTTTTCTATTGTAATTTTTTGGTTAGCGGGGGACGTCCTTAAGTAGTGCCGTATGAGGGCGGCTTGAATATCCGTGGCGTGTCGACTCGCAGTGCGGGCGCTCGTGGCGGGTCTGTGGCTGTTTTGTCTGGCGAGGACGGCGTGGTGAGCTTTTGTTTGGCGGCGTTCGCCGCAGGGCTGTCGGTGGCACGGTGAATATTGTGTCCGGTGCTGGCAATGTGGTCGATATCGTGGTTGGAACACAGACTGAAGAGAATAAAAAGCCCTCGCTTATCAAACGTGCGCTTAATTTTAATCAGAGGTGTTCAAACGGCCAAAGATATCGAGTTAGATCTATTCTTTTGAACCCACATTTTGCGCAGCATAGAGTGCTGGGAAGGTATCGAAGATGATGATTAAGTGTCGGCCTTCCATTTGGTTTTTAAGTTTCTATGGAGCCTAATATCCTTAGCAACTCTAAATGGAAAGGTATCGAAGATGAAACTACGCTGCGGTAAAACATTCTCCGCTCGATACCATGAATAGTATTGGCAGGACGCGGGCGCAACTACTAAACACAGACCCTCAGTTTGACAGAAGTGAGGCAACAATTCGAGCGATGAAGACGACGCTAATAACCCCCCTGCCACGCGTGCAGACCATAACATTGGTGCGTCAGGAACACGACCAGCATCGGTCCCGATATTTATTGCCCAGCCTTAAACGAAGCGGCCTCGCAAAGACAATCTATCATCTCAACCAGCACTCTTTAAATTAAACCTTTAAACACGCACTCACTATCTCACCGTACAGTACATATGCAGAGTTTATGTCGTCCAGTAACGAAGGCATTATTGACGAATCGCCAAAACTTTTTGCTGCGGAAACTGGAGCGGAAACAAAAAATGGAAGTTGCTGAAACGCAATTTGGGGTAGTCAATTATTTCCATTTTGATTGGCTACTTAAAAAATTGTTCAAGTCGCCTTCAAAAATTATTCTTCTTGTTGATGCGCAATTGTTTTAGTTTCATCTGAATTTTCAAAATCGAGTAGTCTTCATGTAACGGAATCCGCCTGTTCGCATTAAAATACGGATGAAGTGCCGCGTCTTCTGGTGGTTGTTATGGCTGGCGTTTGCTCTTCGTACAGGCGAAGCTGCGAGTTCTTGGATTTCTGGTAGACGAGTAGAGCGTGTGTGTACTTTTGAAGGTTATTACCCAGTCTCTGGAGCCACTACGACACAGCCATGTCCTGGTATAATGCCCTGTCCTCGTGGTTCCTACTGCACGTAAGTTGAAAAAGTTTGGTAGACGAGTAGAGCGTGTGTGTACTTTTGAAGGTTATTACCCTGTCCCTGGAGCCACTACGACACAGCCATGTCCTGGTATAATGCCTTGTCCTCGTGGTTCCTACTGCACGTAAGTTGAAAAAGTTAAAGTAATAATTCAAGTTACTTACTAATTCTAG
>JAIKVB010000532.1:0-23965 GCA_024679045.1 Phytophthora brassicae | reverse complement strand
AGCACTTAGAACTGACGGAACTGCTTGCGCACGTTAATGGGCTTGGTCTCCGAAGCAGGTTCGACCTCCAGCACATTGAAACGCACCGTCTTGGCGAGAGGACGGCACTGGCCAATGGTAACGACGTCACCTTCCTTGACACGGAAGGCAGGCGACAGGTGAGCAGCCACGTTCTTGTGACGCTTCTCGAAACGTTTGTACTTCTTGACGAAGTGCAGGTAATCACGACGCACAATGATCGTACGCTTCATCTTGTTCGAAAGGACGACACCCTTGAGGATACGGCCACGGATCGAGATGTTGCCCGTGAATGGGCACTTCTTGTCCACGTACTGGCCCTCAATGGCGCTCTTGGGAGTCTTGAAGCCAAGACCCACTTCCTTGTAGAAACGGGGTCCTTTCTTCTTGCCGGCGAACTTCTTGCTGGCAAGGAACACTCCCTGCTGCTTCTGGTAAGCCTTCTCAGTCTGTACTCAACAACAAAGTAACAATAACAAAAGTAAGTCTTACAATAGTTCACAACATAGAGACAAGAAGACGATTTCTCCATCTTTGTTGCTACTGAAAGTCCAGTGAGCAGACAGCTTCTCCATCAAATAAAAAAGTCCAAAAGGGCTCTGCCGATGATGAGTCGGTTGAAATTTCAGTTCTTCGGGTCTTTTCTCGCAGTCGCCTCCAAGTGGTTAATAGACAGTCTAAACCTTCCATCTAGTCCCCAGTATCGGGAACATTGGAATGGAACAGAAGTCAGGAACCAACTTGAAAGCGACTTAACTCTCCCCACAGAAGCGAGGGAGAATGTGTGGATTAAAGCCTTGGTGAGCCATCACCTCACCAACTAGCTAGCCAGTTCCTTCAGGGCGTTTCGATCCTTTCCGTAAGTGAGAGACAAACCAGCCACTTGACGAACCACAGCGAGACACAAAAGACGTCCAACATTCGCCCCCTTTTTCCTCCTTTTCTTGCCGTCCGCTTACCACTTGATCAGCAGCTTCATCGATTTCATGTCGTCATCCTGTTACTTCTGAGAAGAAAAGGCGACGGGTACCTGGTCAACGTGCTCCATGGTGTCGTCGAGGGGATTCGCTAAATGGTTGAGGTGGTATTGGCGGATAGTAGGCTGGTTGGCTACGGTGAGCCACTTCAGAGCAAACTGAAGTGATTCTATGAAGTAGTTGACACAAGTAGCAGTTCTACTATAATACTTCAAGGTAATACATATAATACATTTACACGGTACTAATTCGAGCACTTCTTTAAGATACAGCTGTACTACTACTATAATACTTAAATAGATGCAGTGTACTACCAATATACTACTTTGTTTCAGTACATGTACCTGTAATATTATAATATTACAGTACCTATTTTACTAGAAAAAGTATTGCGCTACTTGGTTCTCCCGATTTTGCTGATGGTGGACAGCTTGTCCTCCGCTGCAGACAGAAAACAACTTTTGGAAGGAGAAAAAGTTGCAAGTTTTACAGCGAAAGCACAGCTACACCGATAGTGAAGTCTACAAATAGATGAAGCGTATTATTAATATACTACTTTGTTTTAGTACCTGTAATATTATAATATTACAGTACCTATTTTACTATAAAAAGTATTACACTACATGTACTTGGTTCTCCCGATTTTGCTGATGGTGTGTGTACAGCTTGTCCTCCGCTGCAGACAGAAAACAACTTTTGGAAGGAAAAAAAGTTGTAAGTTTTACAGCGAAAGCCCAGCTACACCGATAGTGAAGTCTACTGTAGAAGTTACAACAACCAGCCGCAGAAGCCTTACAACAACCAGCCGCAGCCGTCAACCACTACATCAACTGTTCAACAATCCTTTTTTAACAAGAAGCAGCTTTGGCTTGCTGCTTCAAAGGAAAATCACTGCTCGCAGCGGATCCAAGACTCTTTGTTCATCTGTATAACCGCAGTATCGACTTTCACTCCTCCTTTTTGCTCGGCAGGTAACGCGCCACTTCGTGGTCGTTGCGACCGAATCCCTGCAGACGCAGCGACGAGTTCTGATACGCCAACATGACACCGCCCAACGTGCCCATGATGCCCGTGAACCACATTCCTGGACGTGCCAAGCTTCGGTCCAATTGACGAGCTGCAAATAGAAAAAAGGTTGTAAAAGAAACGTCAGTGAGTGGCTCTTTTCGCTCGCTTCCCAGCGCGCGTCAACTCCACGCACCGACGATGTATCCGAGTGGGAAGGACGCAGACCCCACTACTGCACTCTGAACGAGATCCGCCTGGCTCACGTTGTCCCGCACTTGCTGGAAAGTCGGATCTCTGTAGATCACGGGGAAGCGCGGCACGTGAGGGTCATGCAGCTCGGGCCTCTCGCGAACCATTTCCCTACCGTCCATGGTTTTGACCGAAAAATGGGTGTCGACTGGTGTAGTCCTTCCTATTTCCGGCACTGGTTTTGCGGAACTGATGCCTAAAATAGCTCCCTACCGACTATCAACACATTAAAGTTGTGCCGAAATTACGTGAATAAGCAATATTTATTTTTTCGCGCATTTTCGGCACAACTTTTAATGTCACACGTTGTTTGTACCGGTAAGTATACTGTAACAAGCCAATCTAGATAAGACATTTTTCCACCAATCACAGCGGTTGTAGCTATTAATTATCAGAACGTGACGCCACATCGAAAAAGCCATTGCTGAAGAACACAACACCCATGGACGAAGCTTACGCCGTCAAGCAGACGCAGTTCCTGGGGAAACCTCTGAGCTACGTGTGCCAAAACGCTAACGGACCGTGTCCTCTTCTGGCTATCGCCAATGTGTTGCTATTACGTGGACATTTGTCGCTCGAGGGGGTCGTGGAATCTCCTGGTTTTGTAAGCGCCCACAACCTTTTGCGCCTTGTCCATCGCCGACTGGAGGAGACGAATCCACCAGTAAGAAGCTTCGCTTTCCTTTGGCTGAAAAGGTCGATTGTATATTTAACTAACAAATGTTTCTATAGTTGAGCAATGCCAGTGAATTGCAGCGATTGACGCAGGAGAAGACGCTGAAAGACGTAGCGCAGTTGCTGCCCAGTTTGTTGGTCGGATTGGACGTAAATGTGCGCTTTCACAAGTGAGTTTTTGCACTTTTAAGCTGTTTTTTATTGCCAGGGCACGAAAACTGACAAAGATTCTTGTAGTATCACAGACTTTGAGTATACAGTGGCTTGTGCGGCGTTCGACATGTTGGACATTGTGCTGGTACACGGCTGGCTACTGGATAATCAGGATGACTCGACGGTGAGTAGTGGAAAGCATGACAAATACTTCTTTTTTTACTTGCTGACGGACGGAATATATTGCTGTTATTTTGTATAGATGAAAGTTATCGGGAACAAATCGTACAACGAATTAATCGAGCGTCTTGTGGACTACCGAGGTGTTCTCATGACGGAAGAAGTTAATGAGAAAGCAACTTCAGAGACGGACAAGCAGACGAACATGCAGTCTGCAAATGAGGAAGTGAAGCCTGCGGCTGCTGCTCTTCTGTCACCATTGCCGACACAGACGGCAAGTTTTCAAAACCTTTCGATCGATACCAGCAACGCGTTGGCGTCTTCTTCGAGTGCAGTGGCGTCTCCGAACTCGACCACGTCGGTAACATCTCCGAAGAAAAGTCCGTCACAGCAAACAGTGCAGATCATGATGAAAGAGCGTCATATGAGCGACGCTGACGCACTTGATGCAGCCACCACTTTGTTGGAGGAAGGTCCAGTGCTTGATGACTTTTTCAACTCAACCGCCAGCCAACTGACCTATTACGGACTCATTAAGTTGCACGAAGAGCTCCGAGAGCGTCAGCTTTGCGTTTTCTTCCGCAACAACCACTTCTCCACGCTCTTAAAGGTTGAATTGGCCTCGTTTGAGCTTATACTTTGGTTGGGTAGACTAACGCTTGTTCTTTCTGTTACTGTGTGATTTAGTTTGAAGGAGCTTTGTATCTACTGGTCACCGACGCAGGGTACCTCGAAGAGCCCAGCGTTGTGTGGGAACTGCTAAACGAGATTGATGGTGATACGGAGTATCTTGACGCTCAATTTCGACCTGTGACTTCCTCTGAGCAACAGAAAAATATTCTGACGCAGCAGCTGCAGCAACGAGAGCACGAGCAGGAAGAGGAGCAAGAGTTGCAGAAAGCTAGAGCGCTGAGCCTCAATAAAAGCGTTATAGCCAGCCAAACAGGTCAGCATCTTACGCCCAACAGAGGGGATACTCGGGACCCCGAGCACACAGTACCAGACTGCGGACGCTTTGGAGAAACAACTGAAGAAAATCCTGACGCGGATTATCTGTTGGCGCTGAAATTTCAGCGGGAAGAGGAAGAACGAGTGCGTGGTATTAAACTCACATCGCCTCGAATTTCTCCTCGTCACCTGAAGCCTATTGGAGCTGATCGTGACGGTAGAAATGATGATCTTGAGGACGAAAACGATGAAAATGTGCGAAATGAAAGTAGCGGCCAAGATGAAGATACAAGCGAGAATGAATTCATTCCTGTGACTGTCGATGGACAAATGATGATCTCAGAGGAAGAACTGGAAGCCCAGCGACAGGCTGAGCGCTATTACCAGGAAAGGAAACAACAAGTTGATGCTCAGACTCGACAGTATCAAGGAGATCAAGAACGTTTACGGCACCAGCAACTTCAACAGCAACACCGCGGTCAACGGCGGAGGTCTTCTGAAGGTAACGACTGTATTATTTCGTAAATGGATAAATTACATATGTGACCTTATCGCTATAAATGTCAAACTACAAAAATTCCGCTTAAGAATTATAGATAAATAACTTCCTTAGCAAATCGTACAATTCTCTTTTGAGCATTTTTAAATCTCGAGTCGAACTGATTCTGTGTCTAGTTCAACGTCCAGCTCCACCTCCGGTTTCTCATCTTCACAATTCGTTTGATTGGCATGTGTTGCGCTGGACTCAATATCCTCAATGACATCTTTAATGCTTGAACGACTTGACATTGTCGAAGCCGAAGATGTGGACATCTTAGCTGAAGAAATCATTGATGCTCTACTGTTGCTCGTACTTGGATTAAGCGAACACACGTAGTCGAAGCCAGCGAAATCACGTTCAAGGGAGCTTGCGACCTCCTCCGGTGCGTAAATGGTGTGTGGCTGTTCGGTAAAGTGCGGGTCGAAGTTGGCGACAAAGTTGTCTCCTGGTGGTCCCGGCACAAGTGGCGGCTGAAGTTGACGTTTTAGCACATGATCCCAATTCACGCTAGAGAAAAACTCGTGCGCTTTAATCTCAGAGATTCCACCCCGATAACCAAGTCGGTCTTCCTGACGCTTTTCAAGCAGCGCCACCAACAAACTCTTGAGCTCAAGCGACATATTGTTTGGATAACGAACAGGTTGGTACAAGATTCGCTGGTGAGTGCTCTTCTGGCTGGACTGTGGTAAGTAAAATGGAGGGTACCCCGCACGCAACTCAAAGAGAATGCATCCAAACTGCCACAAGTCTACAGGAAGACCATGACCGCCAGGATAGCGGCCCACCATCTCTGGGGGCAAATATGTATCAGTACCGCACATTGACTTCGTGCGTCCAGATCGAGACTCCAATCGCTTAGCAAGTCCCATATCCGCCAGCTTAATGTGCCCTTCGTTATCAAGTAGAATATTCTCAGGCTTGATATCTCGGTGCACAATGCACATGTTGTGCATGTGCTCAAGCGCCAACAACAACTCAGAAGCGTAAAAACGAACTGCGTCTTCTCGAAAACTGCCGCCACTGTTTTGCATGTGGAGGAAGAGATCTCCACCTTGCATGAACTTGGAAATGAGGAACACAGATCGACCGCGTGCTAAAGCGTAGTCCAACCCCATCACAAACGGGTGATCTCCTACCCACTCCATGACAGCTCGCTCTGCAAACACCACTTTCGCCTTCACCTGACCCAACTTCATTTCTTTAATGGCGTACAGCTGCCGATCTACAGTAGAAGACGCCAGGATCACTCGTCCGTAGTGGCCACGACCGAGCAGTTTCAGTGTTGTGAACTCAGTCAATGACGAAAGACGATGTTGCACCGCTGCAGCCTGACACGCGAACTTGGCTCGGTCCTTTTCCGTGTCGGCCGCAAAGTAAATGGCTCCTTTGCCTGACTCGGGGGTAATGCAGAACACGTAGCCGGCAGAATCGTCGTCAATGAGCTTAATCTTACAGTTCTGGAGGTTAAGATACTTGAGTGTGTGCTGCTGCCAGAAACCCGGGACACCGGCATCTTCTGGCTTGGTAGCTCGGTAGTAAACCAGAAACGTCGACTTGATCATGGCGCAGTATTTGTGAGAGCTCCAGACCGGCAGCAATTGTCGGCGCTTGCGGAACAAGTTGATGAACGTCGCTGGTAGTGAGTTCAAAAATCGCTTCGACTCATCACTTAGCACTGAGTCTTTGCGCTGGAAGAGCTGCACCATAGTAACGACAGAGGAGCAATAGCAAAAATGAAGCTCAATCGCAACAACACTCGATGGATCTCGATGGACCGATATTGCCAAGTGACAGAGATAGACACAGGTCTTGTCCTTCTTTGGTGTCTATTAATATGATTAGCGAAGCATGGGACGAGGAGAATCGAGCCATCGTACAACGTGCTAAGCAGTTAATCTCAGCGTAATTTAAGGGCTGGGTTAGTTTCAGCGTAACCATGTCCAGTCCTTAAATTGATCGTCTTTAGAACAGTAAAAAACGCCAAACCTTTTTTAGATGACCAACCAAACGACATTAATAAGGAGACCAGGACGTGAAGGATTTTTGAGTGAGAATTTTCTATCGGTCTAAATCCATCCAAGATCACGGATAGGTTAATTATTTAAAATCAAGACGTTTAGGTCACCACGTCGCAGATAAAAGATTGAGGGAAAAATGTTAGTCGAGTTACGTATGTGAAATTGACTTCCGGTACGCCAGCGCACGTCATCGTCTACTTGTCTTCTTTCTTTTCTTCATCTTCATCCTTCGTATCGTCCTTCTTAGCCATCTGCGCCATGGCAGCTTGGATCTTGGGGTCGTTCGGGTCCACGCCAGGTAAACCTGACAGTAGTGAGTTGACAAACTTGGGATCCATGAACGGCAAGTTCGATGCCGGTGCAGGAGGAGGCGGCGCAGTGGCCGTCGCAGCAGTTGCGGCCGCTGGGGTTTGTGCTGGTTGCTTGGGCTCCGCAGTTTCACTTGCGGGTGCAGCAGACTCTGACTTGGGGGCTGAGGCAGGAGCAGCATCGCCAGCGGCGGCTTCTGCTTCAGCCGCGCGTTTCTGAGCAGCCTCTTGACGGGCACGTTCCTCTTCCATGTGCGGCTTCTGCTTCAGCCGCGCGTTTCTGAGCAGCCTCTTGACGGGCACGTTCCTCTTCCATGGATACACGAAGAGCCTAGGCAACAGTACACCGAGCAAAAAACCGTTAGCGTAAACCTGATCCTCAATGTCGCGAGGAGCCGTTCGTACCAGAGCCAACTCGGGGTCCATGCTCGGATCAACGCCTCCATACTCAGCGAACGAGTCGCCACCGCCACCACCACCACTGGCACTAGCCGCTGCAGCAGCTCCGTCATCTCCGTGCAGCACGGGCGAGGACACCAGCACGTCGGATGGCAGCACTCCCGCCGGTACCGTCACCAGGTGGCTGTTGTTGTTACTACTAGCAGCATCCACAAAGGCCTGTAGCTTGGCAGCGTTAGCGTCCACTTCACCCATGCTCACGACGTCTACCGCAATCTGCATTAAAAATAAATAGGAAACAATTAAACACGCGTACAAAAAGCACCAACTCGTCGACTTTTCACGCACGTTGTTCTTCTTAAGAAGTTTGCCAATTTTCGTAAGCTGCTTCTCGTCCTCTTCAATGGGTGAGCCGATAAAAACCACCACGCGCTGGCCGCCCGTCTTGTTGCGTCGGTGCTTGAGCGCTAGCTGCGCCACTTGAATGGCGTTGGCAAGTTTCATGTTGCCACCAATCTGAACGCGGTGGATGGCGCTCAGCAACGTTCCCATGTTGTCCGTAGGTGACGCCAGGACTTGAATGCTGCCAAGAGCAAGAAATCATTAATAAATTCAGACTTTAATTAACAAGTCCTCGGAGCTGCTCGTACCTCTTGCCAGCCATGGCCAACACGCCCACGGTACTCTCCGGGTTTGCTTGCGTCTTGGTACCACACAGCAGATTGGCGGCGTCGTGTTGTGCATCCAGACGAGAGGGAATATAATCGCCATTGCGCATCCACTCCGAGTTGTCCAAACTACAGAAGAAAAAAACGAGCGTACAAAGGTGGGGAAAACGCGTTTAGATGTGAGAATGACATGGATGGGTAGATGCAAAGGTGGGGAAAACGCGTTTAGATGTGAGAATGACATGGATGGGTAGATGAAGTAGAGGGGTGTTGCATGCAGGTGCAAATAACTACGATTGAGGCTAGAGACGTACCATATCATCGTCGATTCGAGCGGCATCGTGACCTTCCTGGGGGCTTTTTGCACTGAAGAGAAAAAGATCGGCGATTGGACTAATAAGAAACAGCTACTTTAGAATAACTGAAGTAACGAAATGAAGTGATAAATAAGTAACAATAACTGTATTCAAATTGACTTGTCAAGTGACAAGCATGGCGACGTCGACGCAATCGGACAAGACGCGCCGCCACTGGCGGGTGCTGCGCAATGCGCTTCTGCAATCAACAAGCAGTTCTTCTTCTTCTTCTGCAACGGATGCAACTGGCTCAGCCACTGCGTCCTCCATCGCCACCGAATTCTTCCCAATGTACGAGCAGCGACCAATTGACACAACCCAAGTACAGATCCGCTCTCCAGCCCAAGAAAACTTCGCGTGGGTGGCGTACAACTTAGCAACAACCTCTACTAGACAAACCACAACCGTTTACGTACACGAGAAACGCAAGGATGCGACGCGCGTATCCATCGCGGAGCTACTAAGCCACAAGGTGAATCAGGGCGTGGACAACACGGGCAACGTCCGTACATGGCCGTCCGAGCAGATTATGCTGTCCTATCTGCTGTCTAGTAGCATTTTCTCACAGGTGCAGCGACGAAGTGGTGTGGACAATGCTTTGCTGCCAATCACTTGTTGCGAGCTGGGCAGCGGCATGGCGGGATTAGCCAGTCTAGGGCTTCTGGCCTGTGCGTCTGTGGACTTGCAGCGCCTTGTGATAACGGACGGTAACCCGCTTTGTATCAAGAATCTGCGGTTGTGTATTGAAGAAAACCGCATGCAGGATGGTTTCTTGAGCCAAACTCAAGAAACCGACGTTGTTGCGGAGCTATTGCGCTGGGACCGGAACGCTCCCTTGTCCGAAGACTTGGAGCAGCAATTCGACCTCGTGTTCGCAAGCGACTGTCTGTTCTTTGAGGAATTCCACGAAGACCTCGCACGTACTATTAAGAGTCTTCTGCGTCGTAGCTCCGGTCGTTGTCTGCTCTTGCAGCCCAGTCGCAATGGATCCATGGAGCGTTTTTGCGTCATTGCATGGTCGTTGTCTGCTCTTGCAGCCCAGTCGCAATGGATCCATGGAGCGTTTTTGCGTCATTGCAGAGCGTTACGGCTTTACAATCCATCGCTCCGACTCGTACGACGCTCAGATCGTACGGAAACACACTGAGTACCAGCGAACTCGAACTGATTACGTGCCGGACGTGCACTTGCCCGTTCTCCTAACACTCACTTTGATCTAATTGAAGCGCTAAGTACGCCTTAAGTGCGCAGTCTAAGAATGAAAAACTCATTTTTGTGCGCATTTCCTGATTGTTTTTGAAGCCAGAATGGCGCGTCCGTCGTCCGCCAATGTGCGTCGCTCTCCTCCTGTTTGTGGCGTTAAAATGGGTCTTTAATGCGTGTAAACTGGGTCTTCTGTAGCACGAAATGGGCAACGTGCGCGTTTGCTGTCGCGTGCGCCCGCAGAACGCCAAGGAGCTCACGATGGCCACCGCCCAGCGCTGCGTCTTGACGGAGGCAAATAGCATCGAAGTCAAGGTACAAAGAGAGAAGGAGGGGGAAAGTAACACATAAAACTCACTTTATTATTATTTATCTACAGGCAAACGACGGAAGTCCGCAGAAATTCACGTTCGACCATGTTTTCGGAGAAGAAGACAACCAGAAGACCGTGTTCGAGAGTGTGGCGCTCCCAGTTGTCCAGGGTACAGCATTAATTAGCTCTATAAGCTTTGTTTTTTTAGAGTGTGGCGCTCCCAGTTGTCCAGGGTACAGCATTAATTAGCTCTATAAGCTTTGTTTTTTTCCTTATTTCATGTTTTAACTGTATATATGTTGTTGCTAGACATAATGGACGGCTATAACGCTACTATCTTCGCTTACGGTAACTGTATATATGTTGTTGCTAGACATAATGGACGGCTATAACGCTACTATCTTCGCTTACGGACAGACATCGTCGGGTAAAACGTATACGATGGAAGGAGCGAACATCGACCATGAAGAACTGCGGGGAATCATCCCTCGTACCGCTACCGAGATCTTCAATAATGTCATGGCGGCAGATGAGAACATGGAGTTCATTGTTAAAGTAAGTTACATTGAGATTTACATGGAGCGTATCCGTGATCTGCTGGATCCATACAAGTCCAAAGTGAATCTCCAGGTCCGTGAGGACGCACAGCGTGGTATTTTCGTGGAGGGTATGACGGAGATGTGTGTGACCAGCGACGATGAACTTCTGGCTGCGATGCGAGCAGGAGCTGCTAATCGCGCAGTGGCGGCGACTGGGATGAACGAGGGGAGTTCTCGCAGTCACAGTGTCTTTATGGTGACATTGTTTCAACGTAATTGGGATGAACGAGGGGAGTTCTCGCAGTCACAGTGTCTTTATGGTGACATTGTTTCAACGTAACCTTGAGAATCAGGCTACAAAAGCTGGGAAATTGTATCTAGTGGATCTAGCTGGCTCTGAAATGGTACGCAAGACTGGTGCAACTGGACGCCAGCTGGAAGAGGCCAAGACGATTAACAAATCACTTTCGGCCTTGGGTATGGTGATTAATGCACTGACCGACTCCAACACAACTCACGTACCGTACCGCGATAGTAAACTTACACGAGTGCTGCAGGAATCGCTTGGTGGTAACTCGCGCACAAATCTTATAATCAATGTGTCACCAAGCAGTTTTAATGCTCCGGAAACAGTTTCTACGCTACGCTTTGGTATGCGTGCGAAATCAATTAAGAACAAGGCAGTGGTCAATGAGCAGCGAAGTGTTGCTGAGTACGAAGCGCTCCTCGCTGCAGCTGAAAAGAATAGTGGTCAATGAGCAGCGAAGTGTTGCTGAGTACGAAGCGCTCCTCGCTGCAGCTGAAAAGAAAATCGAGAAGCAACAGACTTATATTATCGCGCTCGAAGCTCGACTCGCGGGACGTGGGGTGCATGATGAGGAAGACGATACGTTATATTATCGCGCTCGAAGCTCGACTCGCGGGACGTGGGGTGCATGATGAGGAAGACGATACGGCTGGCGCTACAGATATCACAGTGTCGAATGAAACCCAAGTTGGAGAAAGGACTGAAGACATGGGCATCAGCGTCGGCGCGCTTGACATTGAGTTGGATTTATCAAGTGCCACAACGTCAGTATCTCCACCTTCACCCTCGTCTCGTGCGGGTCGTGCACTGGCAAAGCTTCAGGAGAAGGATTTACAGCTTGAAGAAGAGCTGGCTGAGGAGAAACAGGAATCGATGCGTCGTGGCGAGGAGATCCGCATGCTTACAGCAAAATTAGAGGATCACATCCAGGCGCTAGACACACAGCGAGTGCTGTCCGAAGAACTGCAGCGAGTAAAAGAGCTACAAGAAAAAACGCTGGAAGAGAAGATTCGCCAACGGGAAACTCTTTATTCAGAGCTCCGCACAGACTTTGACAGGCTCAACTTTGATCACAAGGAACTTCTCATTCACTCGGAAACGCTACAGAGTGAGTACGATGCATTGATGCAAGAGATGCCAGCACAATCTGGTGGTGGAAAGCTGGCTGCTGCTGCTGAGAAGATTGCCCAGGCAGATCAACAGACAACAGAGGAGAAGACCCAGAATGCGGCAGGTGAAGGAGCTGCAGAGGATGACCAGAAATCTAGCGATGAAACAGTTGAGGAAAGCACAGACGGCTCGGATTCACAGCAATACCTGAATCTGAAGGCCAAGTATGCAGCACTGGAAGGAGAGTTGAGAGAGTACGAGAAGGAGTATCTAGCATTGAAGAATGCAACTGACCACGAGAAAGTGCGTCTACAAGAGGATATCGAGCGCAAGGCAGCCCAGATCCGAGACCTTGAAGCACGGGCTGATCGTGCTGGTGCTGCTACAAGCGAAGGCGGATCGACGCCATCCTCACCGACTGGCAGTAGTACTAGCTCCACTGGCATGTCGGCACGTGAGCGACAGCACATGCGATCAATCCAACAGAAGCTCGAGCAGCTCGTCGCTGTCCACCGACAATTGCTCCGGAAGTACGCGTCACTGGAACTTGAGTTGTCAGAAGCGAAAAAGAAGTTAGCGCTGCGTGACGAGCGTATCAAACAGGTGGAGGCGAATAACCGCATTATGGCCGGCAATATGCGTGCGCAAGCCGAGAAGCACGTGGAGGAGCTCACACATCTCCGGGACCAGATCGCCGACTTTCGTGGTGCTCAGCGCTCGCACTTTGAGGCGCAACTGAACCACACGAATGCTACTCTCGCAGCCTCAATGGGGAGCACTGAACCAGGCGTGATTAAAACCCTTCGTGGTGGATCAATCTATGGTGGTGATAATGTTATTCGGCCGATCCGCGGTGGTGGTCGACGCAAAACCCAAGTGGGTGAAATAGCAATGGGCGGCGGCACTACAGGAACTGCGGACGCTGGTGTACCCAGTTCGGGCTTCTTGACTCGCTTGTTCGGTAAAACCAACTAGGTGTTAATGAAGCAGTTGCTGCTAATTAATTGCCCTAGTAGGACGGATGAATTACCAAGTTGAATACACTAAAACGCAGAATGTTGCCTTCAATTATGGCTACATCTTACTTACAAATATCAAGTGTATTGTTTTAAAGAGGGAACACATTTTACGAATTCGTGGCCAGCAAAACTGAGACTTACATAGGAAGGATGGCGGCGGTATACGACGAAGTGGAGATCGAGGACATGGAATTTGACGCAGAAGAGCAAGTGTACTACTATCCATGTCCACCGCTTCTCCATTGATTTGGAGGAACTTTACGATGGGGAAGACATCGCCACGTGCCCGAGCTGCTCCTTGACCATCCGAGTCATATTCGACGAAGAAAATTTACCAGAAGTGAAGGAAGACGAAGAAGACGCAGAATAGAGAAGATTCACAGCAGAAATCGTGTAAATTAGTCTGGACTGTTTCTTGTTTTGCTACAAACCAAATAGACCTCATGATCAGAATAGAAGTTGTACGACATTAAAGCGAGTATTACGGTTTGATTCCTGAAAGACATGCTTTAACCACCAGAACTCAATGTTTAGCACTGGACAGTGGACGGTTCGCCGGTGCAGTTGCCCTTGCTCGAGGCCGTGACGTCAATGTTCGTGAACGTCCAGTCCGACACGACGTCCGGGTTCGCCACGATGTCGTACAAGTTTCGAGCTGTACCTTTAAGACCATCGATCTTGATGTTGGTGATCTTCACAAGACTGGTAGGTGCTCCATCGTAACCACCCTTGGTCTTGTTGTAGTTCGAGTGCATCACAATGGCATTTGTCACGTTTTTCAGCACATTGTTGCGGTAGACAGCATTCTTGACAAGACCCTTGAGTCCGATGATGGTCTTGATGCGGATGCCGTTGCTGCTGTTCACAATGGTGTTTCCCGTGACTGTCAGGCCATCCACCGTGGTGGAAGAATTCTGCTCGGGACCACCAAGCGATCCGATAGAAATGCCGTGCGAACCGCAGCAGTAATTGTTACTGAAGGTGGTGTTGGTACTGGACTGCATAGCAAGGCAGTCGTCCTGGTTGTAGATCCTGTTGCCCGTAATAGTGAAGTGATCATTCTTGCTGAGGTCGAACCCGTCCGTGTTTTTGGCGACACCGTCACCAGCACTGGAGTTCAGAGTGAGACCAGTGATGGTGGTGTAGTTGGATCTGCCGATGCTGAAAGTTCGGAACGGCATGTTGATGAGGTTGAATCCCTTCAGGATCGAGTTGGCGACCCTGTTGATCTTGAAGAAGACAGGTTTGGTGACTTTCTGGCCTTGGGGCCAGTACCACGCTCCCTTTCCGTCAAGGGTCCCGGGACCAGTGACAGTGAGGTTGTTTCCTTGGAGTTTGACGAGCGGACCAGCCCACAGCTACAACAACAATTAAACTGTGAGCAGGTTCATAACGTAAAAGGTAGTTTGGTTAGACAAATGGCCTTACCATTGGCTCGAAGGTGGTGACACCCTTAAACTGGACGGTGGTGTTGTCCTGCAGCTTCGTCATGTTCAAAGTCATACCTGCAGGCACCTTGAGGTTGTCAATGATGATGGAATCGCAATTCCTGACATCGGTGTTGTTAACGTAAACTCCGGTGAGGATACAGTCACCCTTGAGTTTAGGCGGGCTTTCTCCCTGAGATCCGTCAGAGCTGGTGGGGTTCTGGTCAGGGACGTTCTGGTCTGGATTGTTTTCAGATCCGTCGGTACTTGTGGTCGGAGTGGTCTGGTCAGGGTTATTCTGTACGACATCTGAGCTACTCGACCCAAGCGGATTAAATCCACTTTTGGTCATGGGGACGCCGTGCTTACCGCCGGAGTTGGGTTCTGGGTTCCCCGAGTCACAGTTAGCTGGCATGGTGCCAGCTTCCGCCATGAGGGCGCTGGCCACCAGAAGAGAAGCGGCAAAGACAGTTGAGAAGAGCTTCATGGTGTTGGTGGTGCCCTCAAAAGCGAAAAAAGAAAGTGACTTTAAGAGAGCTGATGAAAACCTCAAGAGCTACAATGGGATCTGCTCTCGTCGTTTTGTATTGCTGACTTTACTGTACGTAAGTGTCTCCATCGGATGCGAAAGCCGTTGACGGCAAACTTTTCATCGTAAATTAGTGGAGCCAAGTTCGCTGTTTGATGACAGATTCCAGTTAGAATCAAGCCGAGAAATGCCAATGTAATGAAATAAATTATGAATACTTGCGCTAAGCGAGAAGGCTGCAGGTATTATAGGTAGGATGCTGTACTATTTACCTACCTGCAGGCGTCTACCATAATGGTCCATGCTGCTAATAGGATCCCATCTTAGATGTTCAAGAATGTCTGACGACCTACTAGGTAAAAGGATTACAGTCAATCTCCTCTAGCTCGCTACCTGCATAGATATATACATTACTAAATGGAATGACGATGAGCAAAACAAATGATGATACCGCATAACCTATGTTATGACCTACAGGTAAGGGTAGCGTGCAAAGACCAGATATCCCCTGTCCTGTCTACGGAAAAAGATTTATGTACCACTTTAGTGCTATTTGGTGAACCAGATGAGAATCGCATTTAAAGTTTATTGCTGCTCCATATACTTTTTTTATTTATAGCTGCTCCAAATACTCAGCTACTTCACGAAATGCGTCATCAAAGTCATCGTCTAAGCTGAAAATTCCGACGTTTCTGTCTAGAAACCCTGCCCTTTGTAGTTGCGAAATGAACAGCAGCAGAGCCAGTCGGTAAGTGTATGTCATAACATAGGATGCACGCTAGACTTTCCATTTTTAATTTCGATTGGCTGAAATACTGCTGTATGCCATAACATATAGAAGGTCATAACATAGGTTATGCGGTACCGGTAAGTCCTCTTGTAGCAACAAATCACTCTCATCTCTTATTTCATCCATTCTGGTTGGCATAACTGTACCGTATTCCAGCAGTTCTTATCACCAGATCTGTTTAGCGATGGACGATAGCAATCGACTATTAATAAGTATGATCCGACCATGACGGTCACCGTCAGGGCTGTCAGGGTTGTAATGCTGCAGTTATACTCAAACGGGAAAAACTCATGGAAATTTGAGGAAGGGCCGAAAATGATAAAAACGCGTTCACTTACGACGGATAACAGGTCACCACCAGGTCAGGTCACAATAGGTCGGACGGTGATACATCCACCGGAGGGCTTGCGGTAGGGTGAGCTATCAGATGGTCCGAGAGAATTTTCTAGTGATACGCAAAAACTTATGGTAATAAAATACGAGGAGGCAAAATAAAATACCTCGGTATGTACATGTACTACAATTCGAGAAGTATTTTACCCGACAAAGTCTCTATTTATCATAAAAGTACATTACCTCCACCGGAGGGCTTGCGGTAGGGTGAGCTATCAGATGGTCCGAGAGAATTTTCTAGTGATACGCAAAAACTTATGGTAATAAAATACGAGGAGGCAAAATAAAATACCTCGGTATGTACATGTACTACAATTCGAGAAGTATTTTACCCGACAAAGTCTCTATTTATCATAAAAGTACATTACGGTATGTGTGACACGAGTCAAAACTTGTATGTACATGTACCGTCAAAAACGACAAAGTACTTAATAAAAAGGATGTGAGTGTAAACTACAGTGTTACCACAAGAGGAGATGAAGTACCACTAAGTGTAAGCACTAGAATATTCATGCAAACAGTGTGTTAACAATGCAAAGAACTCCGTGTTTACGATGTTGCTATTGCTAGCCTATTGCTAGCCTTTTCATCATGAGTCCTCCGTCTGTAGTAGCGCAGTCGCGTAGATAGCGTAGGCGACATAATTGCTCGAAGTTGTAGCACGTGTCATCCCATTTGTGTCCCATTAACATACTTTCGATAAAGAATAGAGACCACACTCCACACGAATGTCCATCTTTTGTTTGCAGCTTGTCCAGCGTTCGTAAAAAAGTCTTCGCCGCGACTTGGTATCTGTGTCCACATGGCCTCCTTGATTGCTATCTCTAGTTTTGTGTAGCTGCTTTCGCCTTGTTGTGGATCGAAAAGGATACACTTCATAGGAGTACTAGTTTATCCATATACCAGGACATCCAGTGACAGCCATTTACGTTAACCATCCCTACGATCCGTAAAACGTCAGTGTTAAAGGCTCCATGGCCGCCTGCACATTGGTTTTTTTTTCGCGGAAGGTCATTAAAACTGAACCAATCTGAACCTACACACCCCACATGTAATTCGGCGTAGTGCTTCTTGAAAAATTTAATCCCGCTAAAATACACCAGGAGTTAAATCAATTGTTCTCACGAAACTGAAGAAGGCTGGATCCAACAAACTCCTCGCTCTCAGTAACATACTTGTTCAAAATCATAGATTCCACCGACTTCTTTAATTGAGCCTAGTGATAACCGGATAACGAAATGTTAAATCTCATACCGGAAGAAACCGTACAAACACAACGCGCCTTTGTCAACCAAAGACAGTCCTTAAAAGGTGCACGCTGTCCAAATTGAGGCGTGTCCATTTCTTCAATCCATGTCAATCTTTGCTGCACCTTTATCATTACGTCACGAGCGTCGATGACATGTATCATGATTCCCAATTGATCCAGCGTAACGTAACCTAGCTCGTCCCATCTAGCCACGAAATCAGTTGCGGTCCCAGTAACATTTTCCCCTTTGGTCTCTATTTCACATAGTGCGGAACAACATTGCTCGCGCGATGGCATCCGATTTGGTTTGGGCATTGGTTGCCCCACGTTCATACGTTGAATGGTATACTCGGATGTTACCTTACACTCGTGTATCTCGAGCATATGAACCTACACACAAAAAATAGAGTATGAGTTTTGAAACCGGAGCAAACATTACCACTAGACTTACCATCGCCGATGCAATACGAAAGGAGTATTTCCTCGCCAGCAAGACTCCAACTCCTAAAGTAGGCAATGTTTTCCTTTTACCAGCCGCCATCATCTTCGCTTGTCTCTTCACACGCTGAATAGTTTGAATCTTACTCGCTTTGACTTCTTTTCTTCTTGACGCGCTAGTCTTCTTTGGACCGGGCGAGAACATAATCACCGATAATTCGGAGTTTTGGTTTGGATCCGGTTTGATCATTGTAGCGTCCGGTTCGTACGTGTCTCGAGTGAGAAGTCCTTCTTAACATCACGATATCTACCACTCGCTGTTTTTTGCAGCTGGTATCCCGTTCTTGCTCTTGAACAACAGCGATAGCGTCCGTGAGACGCGACAGCTCCCCAAACGACAATATTTCTCCACGGTTTTCAATAACGCGTACATAGATTTGTAGTCGTCACTCTTGAGATCCGCGCAAAGACTCTGAAGTTGCGTGCACACCGCTTTAGCATCCACGTATCTCTCGTCGCGTGTAGTGGGTCTTTTCTTGTTGCTAAGGTGCTCGTCCGCGTGAAATCCCCCTTGAACTTCCACCCCGCCAACAGAAATGTCATTTTCAGGAGATAAGAGTGATCACCGCTGTGTGTAGAATCGTGAGGGTGGTAGCGCCGATTCATAACCTTGCGAAATGCGAAAATAAATCACATGTCGACAAGGTAAAAGCAGAGTTTTCATGAAAGTACAGCTATACGTGTATGTCTGTCACGATACAATAACAGATTAGTGTGTGAAACCGGACTACACTGGAAGAACCCTGAAAAATAAACATACTATACCGTACCTTCGTATTTACAGTGCGTTCTGCATGTACGCCTTCACTCTGTCCTTTCAGAACGGCGTTTTCAGCTTCCAATGTCACTTCATACTTTATGTCACCCACTGCAATTTTTTATTGATCTCGCACCATCTTATACGCGTGTGGACTGACTTGTACGGCTAGACTTGGAAGCTCCGGATCTTCTACATTGGCAGAATTAGGCGGTTAACGTGTACCCAATCTCGAAACTCCTTCTGATATATCTCCTGAGACCACTCTTGTAGCATAATTAAAGCCGAAATCAGTTCATCTATAGTATGATCACGCTCCACAATCTGCTTAATCTTTCCCCACCCCGACTCAATTCGGTTGTTGGTATGATTGTTTAAGTGGGGGAGATTGTCACGGAAATAATTCACCGACTCTTCCATACAATTTTCCCAGTTCGTAACAAAATATTCCATGAAGGGTCCTTGTCTCCATTTTCCAAAATCGAGACCAGATGTTCTCGATAGGCTGTGTACGCCTCCGCGCATTCGGACTTCATCATAAGCTGCAACAACGCAATAGCCTCCTTTTTAACGTCATTTGAGGCCACGGAAAGTCTCCCAACCTGAGCATATCCGTAAAATAAATTTAGTTCATATAAAATAGCGTTGGGAATGTATGTCATGTCTTACCTGTTTGCGCAAGTAGTCAATAACGTGAAATTGACACAGTAATTGTTGCGCATCAGGAAAAGCTTCTTTAAGAACTGCTTTCTCGTTGAAGTCCTTCTCCGTCACGATTACTCGAATGTTAGTCCATCCAGGGTTCTTCTCCTTGAACTGTTGTAGACAATACGAAAGATTCCTCTTGGTTTCACTTTCAATCAAACGTGGTGTACGTTATTGTCCCTAAACATTACATTCCATTAAAAAATAAGTGTTAGTAAATCCGGTTTTGAAAGCTTTTAGGAAGGTGAAGACGTACCTTGCCAAAAATATCATTGACCACCATACCGAATAGCTTGTAGTAGTTCCGGTTTGTTCCGTGAGTGGTGTCAATCATCACGACCTCCGGAAAAGCTTTAAACAATCTTTTTTTACAAGCATTTTGAAAGCAGACTGCGTGAATCAATCCAGAAGAACTATCGACCGATATGGAGGCAGAATTGCCTTCAGTTTCGCAAAACTCTCTCAACATTTCCACAGTCCGCACCTCGTCTGATTTATCCCGGCGTCCCTCGCGTTTCAGCTGTGACAATATGTTGTGGACGTCTCGAAGCTCAGTCCTTTTGCCTACATTGTATAAATCAAAGTGAATAACATTGTTTTCAGTATGATACAATGATTGTGATGTCATACCTGTATCCTGACGTATGTGCTGCAGTATACCCTTCGCCGACAATCCAATTTTTTTCATTGTGTTGACTTGTGTCAAAATCTCCGGGTCCGTAATTCCCCGGTTCTCGTAGTAATACCGGAAAAGCTAGGCACTGCGGATATGGTTATGCGAACCAACCCACAACACTTGGACATGCCATTCTCCCTTCCGATTGCGCTTCGATAGTGCTTTCACCTTCACTGGGCAGGACAAGTGACGAATAATTCTTCTCTGGCGTTGGTCTTTACTCTTTCCGGGGTGCGGGATACCGTGCGTGCATACCATCGTACACAAGTAGTACGGGAATTTGTCCGGTATAAGTTGTCCGTCTCCTTCCGGTACACCACGTAGTTTTAGCTTCTGGTTGCGTAGATGTGAGCTGTAGAACGTACGCTTGGGCAGCATCTGCCACGTGTCGTTGCAGTGTGTGGCGAAACGATCCATAAACTCCTCCCATGACTTAAAAACGTGAGGAAACCCTTGCATAAACGCCCCTTCCACTTCTACGTATCTTCCATGAGACGTCTCCAATGCGGCGATCGCAGCATCCTCGTCCAGCACTTGGTCGTCCAAATTTGCAATGTAGTCATCGCCTGACGAGGACCCCGATCATCATGTAGACGAGTGGCACGTGGTATCAGTGTCCGTATCGTCCGGTACTCCACCGGATCGCGGAGTCACTGGAGCCGGCGGCTTTGATTCTTCGCTGTCCGAGTGACACGTGGCGTTGAGATGCCGGTACTGTCCGGTACCACACCGGATCGTAGATTTAGCCGAGCTGGTGGCTTTGATTCTTCCGAATCCGAAGCGACAATATTAGCCTTGTCTTCTCCTCCGAGCTCAGCCTGCAAGCAAAAATACAATTTAAGCTTCGTTGTTACCATACACACGTGCCTCCTCCCACTACCATAATACGTGCGTGACGACTCGTGCAGTGTCGGCGGTGTCTCGTAGAACTCGCCGTAGCAGGCGTCGTCCAAGCTAGCGTCATCCCGCTCGCGTTTTCAAATCCCCCCCTTTTTGGTGTGAAACACAGCCACTCATTTTTAGTCACTTATTTATTAAAATTGATATTTCATATTTTTAAGAAATTTTTAGTGTCCGTAAAATATAATTTTACCAACCTTTCTCTTAACATCCCTTACAAAACAGGTGGCAAAATGGTACCGGATATTGTTCAATGATCGTACCGGGTTTACACTTTCTCATACCGGTTTCCGGTGGATATATCCTGTTCACGGGGTTATTTTGTAGCATCTGTACTAATATGAACGTAAACAGAACAGCTCAATCACAGGAATAATTATACAGAGCGGCACAAATGCCCAGCGTGTTACCGGTACATTTTAAAAAGAAAGAATATGTATTTTAAAACAATTAAGATGAAACTGACGGTGGCGAGAAGTCGCAGTTTCTTACTCTTTAAAGAAGAAGCATTCCATCACTTTTTTCTTCATTGATAGATTATAAGTCAGGAATGGAGCGTCGCATACCCTCTACAAGAAAGCGACGGCTGCGAGCTTCTATGCAGCATATTCAAAATTGTAGGCCGGAAGTAGCAAGACCAGGCGGAATGCATCTTCCATAAGTGCATTGTATCAGCTCAAACACTCTAATGGGACATTTACTAACGTGCGGTTTGTTTTGAAATTAAAACACAGCGGCGGGAAAAAATAATATCTCACTGAATATATTATAATATAATTATTGAATTATTAATTGCCAAAGAATATTTTTTTCAAGTATATTATTTACGCGTCTTTAGAGACTGGACTCGTCGAGCTGCAGTGGAGAGAAACTATGTCCAGCGGAGTGCACGGTATGTGCTGCCTTTCGCCTTCCCGACGGGGCGACTACTAGGGCCGATGAGACGGACACCGAGCACTCAATAGTGAAGGAGGCGTTCAAGTGCCGTCGTGTACAGCGACGTGCGCTCTACATCGATGTCAGGCTCGTCCTCCGACATCGAACGAGTGTGAGCGTTTTTCAGCAGCAAAACTGCAGCTCATGGACCTTCGGAAAAGCGTGGATGTAGAGACCATTGAATGCTGAGCTACAATAG
Source organism: Phytophthora brassicae (assembly GCA_024679045.1). NCBI lineage: Eukaryota > Oomycota > Peronosporomycetes > Peronosporales > Peronosporaceae > Phytophthora > Phytophthora brassicae. The sequence goes on along the minus strand of JAIKVB010000532.1, from coordinate 1,917 downwards.
AGAGCTATGGGATGTGTAAACGGTCGAGACGATCCGTACTAATGGGCGCCAATAATTGAATATACGGAATAACGGATTATTTTCTTTTGATTAAAAATATAAATTCGTATATTGTATTCTGCGCAGCCCTGCACAGCGGTGTCTGGATCGGCAACACAGGCGAAAACGTTGCTTAGTACAACTACTTTGGCGCCCACACAGCAACACAACCTACTTATAGCGGAGATTCATCCCGTTTTTGACCGCGGGTGCAATGCATCTATACGAAGAGACTGTTCTATGGCACTTTTACTTAACCCTCTTCGTGACGATTGCGAGACTTCCCTTGGTTTGGAGATGAACCCGGCAGTGTGTTTGTTGGACAAAGGCAACTCATTTTTCAAGAAGACTACGAATTCGCGTTTCGTGATGAAGACGCTTTTGCAGAAGACAAGGATGACACATGTGACACGATAGCCCTTGCGGGGTACATCTTTCATCAACAACCCCGTTAGTATTTTCAGGAAACGACGCGTCAGGATGATCCTTCATTAGCTCTGTACGCTCTGTTAAAGGCGATCCGAACCACAGCATTCGAAGGCGGATACCTCCATGACCGCGTAGTCATTTCGAGTCGCGTTCCAGTTTACTACCAATACTTAACGAACTGCGCTCTTGGGCTATTTTCGCGCGCGGTCGTTGCCTTTGCTTGCCGCTAGAGCCCACACAACAGAGTGGACACGCATAACAAGCCTTTAGGTGCTATAAAGCTGACAGAACGAAATAAAAACTGAACTGAGACGAATGATTTTAATGCAGATAAAGTTATAATTAAAAGTCCTTATGCACTGCTTCATCCGGTTGGAATAACTACGCTGAAATCCAATAATAAGTATCAACGATTCAGCATTCCTATTACTGAGCCGAATACTTCTAACGCAGATAAGGTTATATTTATCCAAAACACTGCTTCATCCTGTTGGAATAATTACGCTGAAATCCAAAAATAAGTATCAACGATTCAGCATTCCTACTACTGAGCCGAAATACTTCTGCTGCAGATAAAGTTATATTAATACTTATCAGATCCAAAACACTTCATCCGATTGGAATAATTACGAAATCCAAATTTAAGTCTTAACGATTGTACATTCCTAGTATTGAGCCGAAATGTTTTTAATGCAGATAAGATATACTCAAACGGGAAAAACTCGGAGGAAGGGCCGCAAATGATAAAGGTGTATTCCCATGGCGCAGCGAGGGGAATTATGTTTTCCACACGAATTTTATATTACCGGTTTACCATTGGCATACCGGTTTTCCAGTCTGTCGCGGTCAACCGCTCCGCTTGCCAGGCGTTCGAAGCTCCCCTCCTCACTTCAGTTATAGAAGAACACGCGGCAAAGCTCAAGTAAGAAGGGGGTAATGTGGTAAAGCAACCTTTTTGGGAAATGATGAGAAACCAGAGTGATGGACAAGGATACGCTGGATAGCGACGCCACTAATCTGGGAGGTCACTCTAAATTAAGAGTCCGGCCTTGTCTCAGATAAGAAGACGAGACACGAAGACGCATAAGGAGACAGTGAAGAAAGAAGGTCCACGACCTACAGAAGACGTATCTGACTAGGGCAAACTAGATCCGCAACTCAGATCTTCCCCATAGTCGTGCTGAGGATCCAGGATCGGGTGTTGTATCTCCCCCCGATCTATGTATATTACATAGATCCAAGATACACCCGTCACGGCGAATATCCAAGATCTTGGGTCCAGCGAGGATTCAGATCCCCAGATCACAGGATCTTGGGTCTCGCGAGGATCCAGACCCCCAGATCAATTTGGAGATCTAGGATCTGGGTGTTATACGGTTGTGGTACTGTAATAAACAGAAATCCGTTAGTAATGATCTCAGTTAGCACACAACAATCGCCGACAAGTCG